>VXBW01003499.1:210649-226931 GCA_013400375.1 Thinocorus orbignyianus
TTGAATAGGAAAGGGGGAAAAAAAACCCCTATAAAAGAGTGCACTAAGAATATATTTTAAGCAGATGCCAGGAAACAACAACATTCAGGTTGTACAGAGTCTGAATTTGGCTCCCTTGTGACTGCGCGGTCTCTAATTACATGAACAAATACCATTTTTGAAGTCATACGATATAAAAATATGGACTATTTAAAACCCTAGACAAACATGAAAGTCCCACCAATTATGTTACGCTGCTTTATTGTCTTGTGGGTATGATACTCATTTTCAACAAGAGTTCATTGACAGTACAAGGGGTCTGCCAGTGAGTGCAAGTGCTCCTGGCTGCAGTGCTTTCTTGAAGGGGAATAGATGTATTAAAATGTTGAAATGCTTTCCTGACTCGGGCCCATGAAGATGGCTTGTAGGGGACATAGCTAGAGAGCAGAGACCCTTAGCTGGGGGAAGGATGTCCCCTTACCTGTTAGACTACCAGGGCTTATCTTTCTCAGATTTCTGAAGAGAGATCAGAAGAGAAATCTGAAGGAATTTCTGAAGAGAAATATGTAAAAAGGGAGTAGCCTTGCACAGACAGATAATTGTTTTTCCAATCTGTATGAGGCATCTAACCTGAGCCATCTTATGCAGGGGAAAAAAAAAAAAGGTGGAAGAAAGGCTCTAGATATACTACAATATGAGATTATTGATAAGGTACCCAAAAAGCACAAAAAGGAATTAGGTATCTAATTAAGACAGCTGCATCAGGCTTCTCCTCACTCTCCTCCCCAGCAGCATTACGCGGAAGAGTTCTTCCTTCTGTACAAGCAGTTTTTCTGGTGGTTAAAGATATTAATGACGGCTGAGACCTCTAAGCCCTGTTTCTTGCCTACTCCTAGTAGACAGTATGAACTCAGTCATGTAGTTTTAGTTCTCTGAATTTGTCTGCAAGACAGCTTTCTATTTTATATACCTCACACTGCTTTGTGAGGACAGGCTTTATGTAAAGCTGGGAAAAAATGCAGTGTAATCATGACATATTATAGTTATTATCGGTTGCCATTAAAAGAATTGTACTTTTACATGTGAGAAAGGGAAGAAGGAAAGATGCTCATTAGCAGCTTCCTTCCTCAGGCTATGAGCTTCCACGGGCTCCTCTCCGATAAGCATGTACACAGCTGCAGTCCCACGGCAGCCTAAGCTGATGTAACGGCTGCTGCTGCAGTGCGGTGCCACTGCCTGCCCCTCTCCCACAGTCCCACTCCATCCCCTACCTTGGCTCAGATGTTGTGTGCTCCTTCAGAGAGCCATTTTGAGGTGTTAACATCTATTTTTTTTGCAGGCTCTGCAGGAGAGGACCAGGGCTGTGGGGCAGAGGGGAGGACAGCCGAGATGACTGCAGTGGCCAGCAGCCATGCTGACTGAGGCTGCCAAGGAGCCAGAGCCTTCCTCTCCAAGCGACAGTTTTGTGGTGTGGTGATAGCTGCTGCTGAAACAGTCTGGCTTAGCATACAGACCCACAAATGCTGCTGTGTCCCCAACTGGTGGGGAAGTGCAAGGGTGAAGACGAGTCATGGGGAAAGGAGACGAGTGAGAGTGTTATGAGATGGGACTACAATCAAGAACAAGTTCAGCAGTGAGAAATAGGAGTAATTTTGGAAAAAAATACTGGTTCGTGGTTGTCAAAAAGTTCACTAGACTGGGATTATTAGGGAAAGTTTAGCTAATAGTCTGGAAATACCACTTTCCCATAGAAGAAAGTGCCTGGTTTGCCCACCTCCTAAACTCTGCAAAGAGTTCTGGACCCTTCTTCCTGCCTCAGAATGGATGAAGTAGAATTAATAAAGGTTCAGAGAGGGGCAGCAAGGATGAGTGAAGGTACAGAACACCTCACCTCTCTTATAGGAATAAGCTAAATAGAATAATCCCCCTTGAGACTGGAAAAGAGAGACACAATGAGGGTAGAGAGGGACTGTTGTTTTGTGGTGCTTCACAGAATTGTGAATGACATGGTCAATGGGTAAGAAGAAAGGTAAAAGAAAGCAAGGTTTCACTGTTTCATGAAAAAAAACCCACAAACCTAAACCCCAAAAAAACGGTGGACACTCTGAGAAGTTACAAAGACAGGATGATTTAGGTTGAAAGGGACCCCTGGAGGTAAGCTGGTCCAACCCTCTCTCTAAGCGGGGACAGCTTAAATCAGGGTTTTGCCTTTCTTGGTTTTGAATACCTTCAAGGATGTAGATCCTACATCCTCTTTGGGCAGCCTGTTCCAGGTTTATCAGACAGAATATTTGAAGTAAATCAAGACAACATTTTATGCATTGTATGATCACTGGATACGTTTAAGTCATTACTCAGGATGCTGTAGGGTGAAAAGTCTGAATTGCTAGGACCAAAAAATGCAAACCCTTCCAGAGCTGTTAAAACTGTGAGCACAATATCTGAATTGAGAATACTCTAAGTGGCAGATAGAGGCAAGGCAAGAACATACTGTGGGGGAATCACCACACTTTACCTGTCCTCTTCTCCTCATCTCCTCTAATGCACCTGCTATTGACCACTGTCAGAGGCACAATACTGTCTTTGATGGTCCTTTGGTCCACCCAGCATATGATGGTCTTTGGTCTGATCAGTGAGTAACTAAGCCTAGCAATTTATCACATAGGGTGAAAGTGCATTGGAGACCTTAACGCTGCCTTCAGTTTCACAGAAGGACAGCTGCCCAGGCAGGTTCAAACCTATTTCCATCAGGCATTAAAAGTTGGTTTCATAACACATATTTTTCTGTCAAACTTTGTGAATAAAACAGTGCAGAAAGATGTCGTGACTAACGTGAAGCTTTTTATTCAGGCAGCAGATGAAGTGGGTTAGTTTTAGAAAGGAGTAGGAGTTAGAAGAACATTCAGCTTAAGCAGACAGACCAACCCTGGTTAAACTGAAGGGAAAAGCAGTGACACTGGGTCTTGCATATCTGATGTGAAAGACCGGGAATACAATACTGGATTTATTGTTCAGGTTATACATTATCCCAGAACACTGTCGTTTTATAGTGGTGACATCTGACCATTTGCTCTCAAGAGATAACTTGAAAGTGCCGCATGATAGGAAAGCTGTTCCTTTCCTGTTGCAGTTATTTTATTGACGAGCTTTCAGACACCGTGAAAGAGTCTGCTGGTACACAGCAGCAAAATACCATACAGAACCAGTCGGAGGAAGATTGAAGGTGTGAACAATAAAGCAAATGAATACCCTGCTGCCTCTCTATGCACATAGCTGCGTATTCAGCCTTCAAAAATAAATAAATAAAATGAACAGATGTTTGGACTCAGAGATAAAATGATCCCATGGTGCAGGGACCTCTCCCATCTTTTGGATTCAATGTGCCACATCTTGAGGGAGAGGTGGATGTGGGGACTGCTTCTTTCTACGGCATGTCATCGCAGCATAACCCCCTCACACAGCATAACCTCCTCTGACGGGAGATCAGTCCCTTCCTTTCCCACTCACGGTATGATAACCTTTTTGTTGCACAAACATTAATTGATTGCTTGGGGAAAAAAATAATGCTTTATTTATAGGTTAGTTGTTGTTTTTCTTCCTGCAAAGTGCTTTCACTTCTGGTGGTTGATTATTAAGGAAAGCAATGGTGTGATCACAGACTCTGGGCAAAGTCTTTGTGGTCTCTGTCTTGCTGTAGTTTGTGCAGTCCCCCATGCAGAGCTCAGCTGTAAAGCGAAGCTCTGCGCCAGCCAGCGTGGAGACCTAGGCTCACGGTGGCACAAACCTGGGTCTCTGCACAGCAGAAGGTCTCTGCGGGCAGCTCCCAGGCAGGGAATAAGCCCAGGGACCTGTGACGAGCACAGGGCCTGGATCCGCAGCTCAAAATCGAGAAGCTTAGTGTGCCCAGGCACGCTGTGGCTGGGATCTAGTGGACAGCCAGGCGGATGAAGCTCAGCCAGGTGCCATCACTGCCACCAGCTACACCAGATCACACAGTGTCTAAGCCTATTTATGAGCAAAAAGATACTCTCATTTCCACTTGCAGGAAGGGAGGAAGCATACTGTGCATCCAGCGGGGCTCTGTCTCAGATAGGTTACTCTGGAGCCATTGCCTAGCCTGGTGATGACAAAGGAAGAGCAAGCCCACTGCCCAGGCTGGCGCATGGCAGGGATCAGGAGACAGTGAACGTGCACGTTATTTTATTTTTGCATCCTTTTTATTTTAGTGATCTCGGTAAGAAGAAGAGAAATGGCAAAGCTTTTAGTAAGATCAGTTTCTCTAATGACTCACCAAGTGCTACAAAGTCAAAACAGGTTGCTTGTGCTTGAAAGATATAAAACAACCATGTCATTTTTATGGTTACTGTACAAAACACTGCATATATACACACAAGGGAACATTTTAAAATCTCATATAGCTTTTTTTTTCAGCTAGAGGCTCCTTTCTCCTGGTTTTTATTCATGTGTCATGCTTTGTATTAAGTGTTATTGCTTTAGCAATTAAGCTAATTTCCTCACTGCACTCTGCCAGTCAGAGTGTTGCTCTTTTTTATTCTGAAAAGAAAGGAGGAATTAAGTTGAGGTACTGGTGACCCAAACCAGTTCACTCTGCAGTCCACCGAGATTCTCCCGTTGGAGTTAGCAGGGGCAGCTAGTTCTGTGAGCACTGGGAAATGAGTAATAACTACATCTCACATCCAAAAAAGACCCACAAGTCCATCAACTTGCTGTTACATAAAATTATTTTCAACAATAACAATACACCTACATTTCTGTAATGTCTTTTATTCCAAATGAAATTTCACCACCGTAATGTTTCAAGAAAATGTGCCTTTTTTTTGCAGTTACTCGAGATTTGACAAGAAAAATATCCCTTTCAGTGAAATCTGACAGAAAAATGAAATTCCAAGGAAATAAAATACCTTGTAAGGCAATTAGAGATTTTTACCAAAAAAAAAACTTTATCGAGAGATAAATACTCTTGTTTCTTCAGAACAAGACAGACATTTTAGGATTTTATAGTCGTTTGTCGATTTCTCCTCCTTTTTTTTTTTTCTTTCTTTATTTTTGAAGGAACAGGAAGCATCCAGAAGTATTCAATCCCCTAGAGGATATAAAAGAATATAAATAGTAGCATGTGATATTTCCTTGGGTGGAGAATAATTCTTATACATCACATTCCTTTTGCAAGTTAGGGTATGTCTCTGCTACAGCGTCTGGGTAAGTCCCGGGGTGGTTAATCCAGGCCAAGCTCCCACTTCCACAAGCAACACCTCTACCCAGGCCCCCACAGCTGGCATGGAGCTCGCCCAGGCACGCTGCGGTGAGCTGTAGACAGGATGCTCTAGGCATTCTCAGATTGGTTCTGGTGCTGTCTGAAATGGACGCTGAAATGTCCTTATCTCATGATTTAAAGCAGCAATGCATACAAGAGATAGCTCACATCCTTGTACAGAGGTATGTTACAAGGTTCCCGGACTCAGTAAGGGGTAACATGCCGTCTGTAGATGACATGGTCTTTTTTGTCTTCTTCCTCCATGCCGGGAAACTCTGCCAACTGTTTATCTGGGGGACTTGTTCTTTTTACTGTGCTGGTTACAGCATGAGGATTACTGTCTTGAAAATGAGGTTGAAGTCCATGTTTTAGCCACATTCTTCCCTTGCACCACTGGCTTTACAAGGGGACCTCCCTTCCCTGCATTGAAACATAGGTAGGTGTTATAAGGGTGAGTGGAGTTGCATTACTCCCATATGGATCTGTGGAGAAATCCAGTTTCCCTGGCTTTTTTTTTCTACACTGTTGCTCTGTGTGACTACGTGTGTCAGGCAAATGAAGGGAAAGAGTTAAATGCAGTGGCTTATGGGAGTGCCTTCCTAGCTTTACGCAGGTATTTCCTGCCCAACAGCTCAAAAATGGCAATTTGTAGAACAGGATGAACATTTCCTTCTGCTTTCTGCTCATTAAAATCAGTGATGACAGACATGATCTCCAGGGCAGCTGCTCTGTGCCTTGCCATGGGTCTAACCTGCCTCCAAAGGAGAGGGCTTGATGCTGGTGAGTACCAGGGAACATCTCTGGGGCCCAGCCACAAACATCGCAGAGGAGGGCAGAGAACGTCTGGATGGCTTTTTGACACTTCAGTCCCTACTCCTGTTCACATCCTCACGCAGTCACAGAAGCAACTAAAGCAGTCTTCGAGTCGCAGGAGAAATGTGCTGACTTACATCTTGTGCAATGCCACAGAATGCAGGACATCCCCAGCAGGGAGAAGTTGTACAGGCAGGATGATGGAAAGGTGAGCTCTCTCCCCATAGATGACTGATCCCAAACTATCTCAGGACTGTCCCAGTAACTGCTCTAGGTTCTTGCAAAGATGGCTTGCATGTCCTCCTTGAGGACTACTGAGCTGTTCTACTTCTTTGAGCTCTTTAAATTTGGGTTTCCCCACAGCCAGACCTTTCTCAAGCTGCTTAGCTTTTTTTCCTAGTACACCCACATAATTACTCCAGCACAAAGAGTGGGCTTGTGAAGCAGCAGCATTTTTAAAACCCACAAACTCTGATCTCAAGGCAATCTTTCCCTCCCACTTCCTCCCCCTTCAAGCAGGGGTGTCAGCCGTGCTGTTTCTTTCAAACTTTCTCTGAGTCATCTCATCAGGCAGCTTGTAAATACTTGAATGCATCCATCAATGTCAAGTCAAAGTAAGTAAGTAGCAGCGTATGCTGTACAATGGAGTTTCCCTCACTCACATTTGCCTCTTTTTGGAGGTGCAGAGAATGTAAAGGGGACCCTATCTTCCTGTATCATCAACATACATACATACGTAGACGTCGTCAAAGATGTTGTCTCATCATGAGAACAAGACACAAGATTTAAGATGAGCTTCTTGCTATAGGAAGAATACTCTTCTGAAACTCCTACTACTGAATGATCCAGAGTGGATGATCCAGAGTGGAATGCCTTCATGCAAGATGTTCCATTCTTTTTAGGCCTAAAACCTAGTAATTAGAGACTCTGAGAAGCTGCAGTACCAGCAGCCCTTTGAGAATGTACCATTGCTAACCATTTCGGACAAGCTGGTTACAGCCTTATGAACTGTTGCTAGAAAAATATTATCCTTTGGTATTACAAGGGTATAATTTGCTGTGTCAACATTGCATACCAAGATCTAAAAAGTAGAATGTGATTCAGAGGGTTTATGGAACACAAACCACCTTCTAAGTAGGCAAAAGTCTCTGCTGAAGAGCAGTATTGCTCCCAAGTATGACTGATAAACACGTTCCGTCTTGAGCTAAATGGCAAAATACGGACCATGCACCAAAGCTTTGCTCAGCATGGGGCAAAATTCACCAGTTTGTCTGCTAGCAGGCTGATTTATAGTAATGAAATCATTACAGTGGGAAGAAAGGAAAAGTCTTGCAAAATTTCTGAGTTATTCTCTCCAGAAGGCAGGCCTGGTGTCATAATGATATTTGTCTAATAAATATGAAACGGTCCATTCAGGTGGATGAGTGTACTCTCAAATAAACACGTGTGCAAATATGCTCCCTCTCAACCCTCTACCCCAAATAGGTAGGTTATGAGTGAAAATTACATTGGGAGCCAGGAACTCAAGGTTAGTGCTACCTTATGGAGTAATCGTGGGGAAAACAGCTGAGTGAGAAGATGCTTTTCTGCAAAACGGGAGAGAAGATGACCTGAAAATTCTTCTTCCCCTCTGCTACAGCCCAGAGCGAGAGCTTGGCAAAAGTGGTGCTAGAAGGGGTATCTCATTTGTATATGTTATGCTTTTAAACCATAATGCATTGGGATCTGTCTCTGGATTCAGTGGCCTGCCAGGGTAAGATACTGGTCATGGTGAGTGCAGATGGTAGTATTGATTCATAAGCAGTTTTTCCCTAGCATGACCAAGGGACATTTCAGGCATTGCTCTTCCATCTTGTTTCTCAGGGAGTGCAAATTGAGAATCAGGATAATCACACAGCAAAAATGCTTTCCATATCACTCCTTTATTTACTTTTTTTTTGTGATTTCCTTCCACTCCCAGGTGAAGGAATGTAGGCTGTTTGAAGAGCTGATCTGCTGGGGTGGGGCACCAACTTAATTTGAAGCATTGCTGAATATTTAGTCATATTCCGTAGGAGTATTAGAATCACAAAATTCTTGGATTCCTAACAAACTGTGCACGTGTACACAATCTCCAGAAAGAGAACAAGTGTTTAAAAACAAGGCTCCATAAGCAATTCTAAAGTCATTTAAATATAAGATATATATATACAATTCAAGTTAAAAACATCTTGCAGTACTACATTACTGACAGCTTAAAGTCAGACACCAACTGTGATGGCATAGATCTGTAAGCTGCTTCAGGGAAAAATTGCTAACTGGTATAAATCTGATTTTAAAATAAAGATAGCACAGAGGGAAGTTTGAGTTAATTTAAATAGGAACATGTCATTTATAAGCAGATGTCTCTTCCCAGTGGTGAAATTGGTCAACCAATGGTGGTTTAGGAAGGTAGCTCTCATTTTATAAATCCATTCGCTTGTGCTGTGGCACATGTGACCTTGCTTTCGTGGCTGACATCTGCAAACCAGGATGCTTCCCTAAGTCTACTAATGGCTATAGCTGGGTCAGAACCAAGTTTCTCTTCTCTCAAAGATTTTGTGATTTAAAAAAGTAAATCCTGTATTGGATAAGGATGAATATGAGAGCTTAACTGGCAATGTTATCCAACACTTACAGAAATCACTTTATCTCCCATGCCTAGCTATCATGAAAGTACATGAAAGTACAGTGTCTTTCCACTGTTCAGACATGGAGTGTGTGCCATTGCAGTACTGATGAGGCACCAATAGACAAGCTCTTGGAGTCTTGTGAAAGCTGGTGTCAATTTTCTGTGCTGTCCAATCCACATACTCCCAGATGGAGATCACGAAGGAAAAATAATTTTATTTTTCTCAGAGTAATAGCTGTACGTGGTTTTTTTTTTTTTTTTAGAAAAGCATGCCTACATGATTAGGTGATGGGTTATAAACGGGCCCATTTCTGATCCTGCAGACTCAGACTAGAAATCAAAGTGATGTGATATGTATTGGAGTGATGTACAACCAGAACTGGGCACACTGTTTTTAAATCAGGTCCACTAATGGTTCTCAAATACTAGCTTCTAGCTCTTTCAGTACCAGACTTCAGAGGAAGGCAGAATTTGTTTGTAAGGCACAAATATTTGTATGGTGAATGTACCTTCGCTGTGTGAAAAGTGAGCTCAAAGCTAACGGTGGATAACAAATCTGGAATTGACTGATTTGTCCAGCTTCCATGTTTAGTTTTCTGGCTGCGGCTCCAGAGCCATACTCAATGGCATTTAGTCATCTAACTACTTCCTTGATAGGCATGATGAAGTAATTAGCTGTCTAAGCACTATCAGATATACTTGCCTCTATGTGATCTCAAAACTGCTCCATTTTAAAGACTGAATACAAACCTGGAGGTGACTTCAGGCCTTATTGCTGTGTTCACAATCAAAGTGAAGCGAAGACAGCTGCTGTGTCAAAACTTCTCCTGACTTCCATTGTCAAAAGTAAATAGGCTTGCAGGTCTTAATGATCATTACCCAATTCCTAGTCACTCACAGTGGTTGAGACACAGCTCTCCCACAAAGCCACACAAGCGTCATTCACTCTTACATGCCATGCTGGCTTCAACACCAAGGTAGTTCTCATGCCCTGACTTATCTTCGTACATGTTGTCTATGAATAATTCAGGACGTCTCCAGACAAGTTTACTGTTTCATTCCAAGTGAATAAGCACCAGTAACAAATCTGATGTGAAAGTGTAGCAACAGACTGAATAGCTCGTGTAAAGCAAGAAACGTTTCCATGGACACCCTTTTGTTCTGATAGGCAGTTTTAAGAGAGAAACACAGTATTAGTGTAGCAGGTTAAGGACATAAGAGAAGACAGACTGTTCCAGAAAGTAGCATGCATCAATCCTGTTCAACTGGTCAGCTGGGCAGGAGAGTTTAATGAGTGTCAGAGGCAGCTGGTGGTGTAAAAGATATGCTGTATGCCAGTCCCTACAGTCCTGGGCTGGTCTGAGCTTTGCCAGCGTGCTGTGCCAATTAATCGCTATCCGTGTGATGACTCGTAAAACTCCTCCTGTGACATGCACTGCACTCTTGACATTGCAGGTGTGCCAGCTGCTGAGAGCTCAGGTGCCAGATCATGCTGTGCAGGACATGGGCACACACAGATAGACCTACACATACACAAATCCTGCGGGAATATAGAAGCTTCATTATAATTTTACATTGTTGCTTGGTATTGATAGTTTGCTGCTTCTTTTTTTTTTTTTTTTTTTTTTTTTTTTTTTTTTTTTAGCCAGAAATTATACCAATCCGTTCAGACGCTTTTGTTAGAAATGAGCAGAATTTTTGTGACAATGTGTTTGGCAAGGATAACACTCAGCAGATTTCAAGGACATTTTGGCAGGAAACTTTAAGATACTTTGTCAGTGCTATAAGGAGAAAGAATATTTTCCTATTAACATGTATCTAGATTTTCTCCTTGATTGTTTGGTTAATGATCCCAGCCTCGCTAGCTCCTATCAAGGAAAATCTAGCAGCTTCAGATTCAAGATGAAAATGATGAAGAATCATGGATTTCTAAATTAGAAAAGTTCAAAGGTAGAAACAGGTAATAAGGCAATGAAAAGAAAAATCTTTTTGATCGTCATCCAAACTCTAGGGGGAAACAAAGAAATCTGCTATGGATAGGAGGTACTCTCCATTCAGCTCTTCAGGTCAAAGGGTTTTCTGAAGTTTCCTTCTTTCAAGAGAGAAAATAATGCATGGAGTGTGGGGGGAAGCCCTTTATACGGAATGGAAATGTAAAGATTTGGAAAGGTTATGGTATTTGGGTCCTTGTTGGCCTTAATCAGCAGGGAGAAGAATGCAGTCCTCTGGGTAGCATGACTTTACCCTGTCAAAACTTGTCACACCTATATTACTTGACTATTCCTGCTATGCTTGTCCCTTGTACTATCTGAGTAGCTGAAAGCTGGTCCAGCTTATAGGTGGATTTGTGAATTTGTTGGGATTCAGGGTTTGAAATTTTAAAATCCTTTATTCTCATGTTTTTCAGCAGCTTGTTTCATCTTTCCACAGTTTTCTGTAAGTTCTCTCAGTAAGGATCGTCTCCTGCAATCTAAATATATCCTCCCTACTATGATGAGCCCTGCTCTGGGGCAGGGGTGCCTCTGTTGCACAAAGCATATCTAACTTATCTGACTTTTTTTTTTTTTTTTTTTTTTTTTTTTTACAAGCAGTTTCTAAAGGTCTTCCTTGTCTTTTATCTGTTATTTAGGTATAGAATCTACAGCAAAGAAGCCTATAAGTCTTTCCAGTTATCTGCCAAACTAATTGAAAAAAGACTCATTAATTTCTTTTGGGCAATTATTACATAGTGAATAATGCATTAAGTCACTACAGGCTCCTATATAACATTTTCTTGCTTTATGGATTGTTTTCTAGCATGCCTGCAGCAGAGCTGTTTATGTTGTTTTCACTTTGTAATTTTGTGCATGAAGAACTACAATAAACATAATTAAAACCAAATTTCTCTATCTCTCCTCCTATTTTTCTTCTCATGACTCTTCCCTTCTCTTAATTTTCTTCATTCTTTTGTGTTCTTCCTCTCAATTTTCTTTTTCTTTCTTTATTTTTCCTGCTTTATCGTCTGCTTCTTCTCCCTTCCCATTTTTTTCTGCCTTTTTTGTATTCCATGTGTTTTCAGAGACCTCAAAGGGCCTACACTTAGCGTAAGCTGGGGATTCCAGAGATGACAAGTCTGTGGGCAGAAGCCAATAAGATTTGAAGCTGAAACACAATCATAAAAAAGATCTACAAACTCTTGCAAAACTGGCTTGTATAGACTCATACCCGTGAATGACATATGAGCAGACAGTCTACATTGCTTGTGTTTTCCATTTAAGGTGATCAAATGCCATCTTTCCACCATTCATCCACCTGTCTTTTTTCATATTGATCAGTACTTTTTAAGGAGATAGCTGTTACAATATGGAAAACAGAGCTGGAATTTATTGCCTGAAATGTTCTTTCTGGGTTGTGAATGAAACCGTCGATTAGGGGTCTGGGCTTTAGGACTCCCCAGGCTTTGCTGCTGGGTGACCGCAGGTCAATCAGTTCACCTTTGGTCTTCTGCTTTCCCATCTGCAAGACGGTGATACTGACTTCTTTGTAACCTACTTGGAGATCTACAGATGATCTTTACTGTAAAAATGCTTTCTTCTTTTATTTGCACTGAGAAGGAACTGAACAGCTCTTGGTAGGTTTTCAGTCGTTGTGCTTAGAGCAAGTGAAGGCTGACCACTGTGGTAACAGAGGTGAATAGTTTTCCATAAAATTTAGCAGTTAGTCTGAACAATGTGCAGCTGTTGAGCATTACCTGGTGGGGTTTTAATTACTTCTTCCCTTGCTTCTCAGGAAACGTTATCATATCTCATTACGCAGTTTCTGCTCACTAAGTGGGAATAATTGGCTGTTGGAATGACACTACCTTAGATAGGCACTGTCCAGGATGTCACAACACAAAGCGTATCCCTTTGCTAGAAAGAGACGACATCCTGACTGAGCTGAACACCAGTATCAGTTTGCATTTTGCTATCTTTTTAAAATGTCTTGAAGCACTAGCTCAAAAATTTCATTTGGCCACTGATAAAGACTGTAGGATTTTGATTTTAATGAAGATGATAAAATTTTCACCTTGCCATCTTTCAGAAACATCATACTTGTGGTTTCAGGAGAATGCTCCTGCTCAGCAGAGGTTTTATCCTCATGAATCCTGTTCTGACAGACAGAATGAAACAAAGATTAATGCTGTCATGCTAAAATGCTCTCTCACGCACCTTTGCTTGCTTAGCATTATTATCCCAAGGTGTAGAATAGTTTTTTGTTCTTACAACTGCATATCTTCCAAGTTGCTTTTAATGTTATTTATCAAAGACAGAAAGAAAGGCTAGTGTCATCCTCCCCCTTCCCCATCCTCACTGCTGTTACAAAATATCTCAAATGAAGAAAGAAATCTACCATCCAAAAATTGGCAACAGCCATTTAGGCACTTAGTAGCTAGAGAAGGGAAAGTGTCAGCCTGTCGTAAGCTAAGAAGAAGAAAAGGCAGCTGTTCTTAGGCTTTCTGCAGCAGGCAACCAGGAGAAGGACAGGCAGAAGCAGTCATATGCAAAAGCTTCCATTCCTGGTGCACAGCAGTTCTTGAAATTGAGCATCACCTTTTCCTTCTTTGCAGACATGGTCAGACCAAGGGGTATGATATCTGTGATAGAGGAAGGTGATATTTTACAATCAATGGACAGAGTAGGTCACAGAGGAAGATTGTTCTTTCATCTGTGTGCTCAGGCAGTGCCGGAGAGGCCTAAGTAAATGCACACATAGAATCATAGAATTGTCTAGGTCAGAAGGGGCATTTGAGATCCTCTAGTCCAACCATTAACCCAACTCTGATAAAAAACCATCACAAAACCTTGTCACTAAGCACTATGTCAACACGTCTTTTGAGTAACTCATGGGATGGTGCCTCAACCACTTCCCTGGTCAGCCCATTCCAATGCTTAACAACTCGAGTGGTGCCATTTGGAGAAAGGGGCATGGTTTTCCAACAGAGTGTATGCGATCGTGTGTAAATGAGAATGGTCAGAGAAAGTAATACTCAACCCAGTGGAACATATCTCTTCTTCTTTATGGTGGTGTCTAGCGCAATGCAACCTCAGAAAGTAATATTTTCCCAAATGATTAATTTGGTCAGGAAGATGGCAACCCCTCTCCTCATGGATACATTCCATTTTATGTACCAAATCATCACTAGGTATATCTTAGCCTGGTTGCCTGTCAGAAGGAAAGGTGATGATGAAGTAAAAATTGGGACTCTCAGACATGACTATGAAAAAGACTTGGGAAGTACCTGACAACTGGGAGAATTAAGTCCTATGTTTACCAGCAGCTGAAATGGGCGCACTTACAGGAGTTACTACTGAGTTACCTTGCCTTTTTAAGTCCAGAATATCTGCACTTGTTAATTACACAGTATGGTTGGCTCAGTGCAAATACAGATGCCACTATTTTTTGAATGCTATAGGTAGTTAAAGACTCTTGTAACACCAAATACAGCAGCAATCTTTACCTGACAAATTTTTCTACCCACTTAGTTGGGAGGGTCCTTGCACACTAGAAGGGAAGAGACAGGCCTAGATCCAGTCCTTGTGGAAACTGGCAGAGAGACTTCCCCTTAATTTTGCTGGCTCAGGCCCCTTGAGACCATGTACATGTGAGCTTTGACATGGTCATTTCTCATATGTCTCCAATCCAAACCAGGGACTTTGGCAGTGAGGTAGCCTACAGGGGTGACCCAGGTTTGATCTCACGCCACACCAAGGGAAAGCAGCTCTCTGTTTCCATTTTAATTGTGTCACTGTTGGGCCAGGGATCACGTCTGCTTCCTCTCTCACCCCACAAAGGGAAAATGTGTGCCAAAACGCTTCCTGTTTTTCACTGCCAGCTGAGTCGCGTGCTCAGGGTGAAGCTTGCTAAGGCAGTGTGTGGCATTAAAAAACGGCAGCCTCCAACAGTGGAAACAATAATTTTTCAGCATCCTATTCCTGAGTGGACTCAAGTGGAAATCACACTGCAGAGCACAATCAGTCCAGAAACAAAAACTGAAAGAGGGAAGGCAGGCTCATTCAGTGATCCAAACAGACCAGGGAAAGTGGGCATGTATTCCACATGGGCAGCATAATTGTTCTTTGCTTCAAGCGAAGTAGGAAAAAGAGCCTAATAGGAACACCTAATGGCACAAAATTGCATATAGTCAAAGGGGCTTGTCTTCTTTCCCATAGTGTGAAGGGGCTGTCCATTTTGGCAACTGTTGTCTGGCTGATGGTGTCAAATGTATTATAAAAACATTATCCTGTTGATTAACCTTCTAAGAAATAAACCATTTCTTGACAAAAGCACACATCTGTGTCCTTAACACACTTTTCTGTACTTCATTTTCCTCAGCTGTGACGTTTTTCCCTCCCTCTTTCTCAGCTACCTTTTCCTAAGCCCTTTCAGTCTAAATTGTTTGAATAATTGCTGGTCATTTTTTTCAATAAGGGCTTATTTTTCTCCCAGAGCAGGTTACAGGGCTGTTATGTCTAACTCCAATCTCACACACGGAATAAAAGACAAAGAAAAGCTGTCTAGTATTTCAGTCTCTCACCCTTCTTGGTGACTTAAACAAGATTTTATAATAATGTTTATGTTTAGAATTTCTGCAGTAATAAGCAGATCAGTATCAGTGTGTATGTAGTAAGTTTAAAGAGCTGTTAATAGACAGTTGGATGGCTCAGGAATTTAAAACCTTCATTACTATGTCATCAGTTCAAAGTCAACTCAGTTTACCAGGGATCCCTGATAGCATCAGTCTATCCTTCCCAGATGAAGCAGGTATGCTTGTCCAAACTTGGAATTGCAATTCCACAGAAAATTCAGAAATTGCAAATTTTCCACTCTATACTTCCCAACAAAACAGTGTTTTTTAAAAAAATGGTCAATTTCATTTGATTTGCAAAACATTCATAAACAGCTAAGATTAAACACAAGGCAAAAAATAAAATTATGTAATAATGAAAATAACAAAAAATAACAGTTTTCCCCAAGAAATGCATTCTGAAAATATATTTTATGGTTATGGCCAAGAAAGAACTTATCCTATCAAAATTTGTCTTTTTGGTTACTCTCCCCGAGTGAAATCATGATGAAAGGTTCTACTTTGATTTGTTTTCAGAGAAAAATATGCCTGTTGAAGCTCTGAAGTAAAACAAGACAAAACTATAAAGCAGCAGTCAGCATAACATCCGTTGATAGTTTCCATCAAGCCTATTTCACCCTAACAAACCACTTCTAGAACAGGGGATTTGAACAGACTCAGTGGACCATTTGCTTGGCTGGGTATGGCAGTGGACTCCGGTCATCACTGAAATGATGTGGCAAGGCCAGGACTGGGGCAGTCTTACAGGAGAAGTTATCTTGTTCTTTTCTTTCTCAGTCTGATTTTTAGCTACACACTAACTTTGGTAAAGGTGTTCCATGCTAATAACAGAGCCCCTTCTACAAGCACTGCTGTACTACAAAGGCAACATCTAAAAATGCCTATCTATGGAAAGTTTAAAAAATAATAACTTTGGAGACAATTTCTGTTAATGTGTCTTAAATATCCTTTGGGTTTT
>VXBW01003499.1:227206-272094 GCA_013400375.1 Thinocorus orbignyianus
GAAGGAAGGAAGATGTTTTAGAAGTTTTCCTGAGGAGTCTCACCAAGCAAGGCCAGACAGCTGAAATATAACTAATTGTTTTAATTCCAATTTCCACCATCACCGGGGAAAGCCAAAAGTTATCCACAAGTGACTGGTTTCTGCCTTCCAAAGCCAAGTGAGGAGTCCAAAGATGCCAGTTCTTTTCTTGTGAAAAGTTGCTTTGTATTTATCTGCGTTGCTCTCCTGAGGAAGGATTTTCTTAATGAATTGGATTCTGAGAATGGATAAGGGTGAAGTAAGTCCATTTTTCATCTGATGAAATGCTTGGGACAGTGGTGGTGTTTACTCCTATATTAAATAAGGAGAAAAAATTCATCATCTTTTTGACTCTGCCAGTGTCAGGTGGAATGTGGGTGCTAATCTAATGTAAATAATAATAAAGGAGGCAATTTTCTTAAACCACAAAACTTGAATGTGGAAAATCTCCTCTTTCATTCCTGGAAAAAAATCTCTCTTGCTTTATCGCTTTTTTACTGAAGATTTCCCAAGTTATGACTCTTTCCTGTAGTGCTATTGTTTTCAGCTCTTCATCTGTGAATGCTTCATGGTCCAGAAAGTATTTCTAGGGTTCAGAAAAAAGTGAATAAGTAAAGAAAGTTAACATATGCTCTGGAGTGACCTATACACATGAGTAGCTGTAGAAAATTGAAAAAGCTTGGACATCCATAACACAAAAAATTGCATCTGCAGTCACTGAGAAGTAGAGGGATCTTGGACATGGACATCTGGGAATGATATGTTCGAGGACTTTCCCATAAGCTACTTTGCAAGGAAGTTAAGATAATATAGATGGTTTCATGATACTTTTTAAGACATACAATTAAACGTGTAAACTGGTATTCACTTCAAACACAGTATCTAGGAAAGTCAGACAAGTTTGGGATTTTATACATAAATGTGTAGGTCCCACTTCCCTGAGATGAGAAGGTTTTACTTCTATGTTTTTTGGGTAAGCATGGGCAGCAAGACTTTTTTTCCCTTAAGAAAATTCACAGTAATGAAAACCAGCGAAGCAAATCACTTCTTAATATTCTTTCAAAAGAATAATGTAATGTTGGAAGTGTTCTATTCCCATCATCAGATCATAGCTTCAATCTGAGCGACAATAGTAACATTTTTCTTCTGGTATGGTACTGGACATCAGACTTAGCTATGTGCTCTGGGTGCCATGGGTTTTGGTCATCTTCTGACATTCTTCTGTATCCTGCCACTGGAATCAGGGCTTATCTCTTTCCTGGTAATGCACCTTATAGAAACAGGCACCAGCTGACCTGCATGCTTCTGCATGTAAATGGCCCTTTATTTGGAAAGCTTTGTCCCATTGTTGAAAGAGACGGTTTTGGCAGTTACTGAATTACTGTTGTTCCTGCTAATTTTTTAGAAGCAGAAAAATTCTCCACACCTTCTCTGCATGTCTGTAGGTAATTTCATTGTGTCCAACAAAGTACTCACTTTCTCTATCATCTGAGGACCTGAATCAAAACATCCTTTTACTTAGTGTTATGTAGTTTATTCCCACATGTGTGCATGCGCACACACACACAGAGATATGTTATCATATTTATATTCAAGGTGAATCATGATATATATAGGTAGAAATTACTCCCTTTCCAGTGGTTTTAACCAAGGGAGATAAGGAAAGAAAATCTCGGTCTCTGACTGCATCACATCAGTAGTAAATGTAGTTGTATGGTAATAAATGCTTTGTGTTAAGCTACTGCATCTCCAATGATACACTGTATCTGACTGAAGGGAATAATTTAGAAAATACCTACATTTCTTCTTTGGAAAAGCTAGCAGTCAGTTGTTGTTACTGAACTCTGAGTTCACTCATAACAGGAGGCAGCTCTCAAGTGAAATTGCAATAAGGTGGGAGATAATTCCCCGCCACTAATTTCTAGTAAACAGTGAGGTAGAGCAAGGGGGCATATTAGCTTCCAGAATGCTGCCTTTCCAGGTCAGTGTAGCACTATATTGGAGTGTAGCTTTCATTTGAAGTCCCAGCTTTAACTTAAAATTAACTTAACATTTTGGGTCAAGGTTTTAAAATTTTTAGATTGGCACCTAAACGAGTAGCCAGATGGCTAGCAACACTAAGAGATAGAGACGTTGCAGTCGGTGAGAGGTACATGCATTGAATGTCTTTGGAAATCAGATTACTTGTGCTTCTCTATCCTACAAAAGCATGCACACGTGCTTTACACATGAGCAGTCTTGTTGAGCATCTTCCATGCAATTTCATACAATGAAATACGTAACTCTGCAGGATTGAGAAAGTTCTTTTGTGGTCTGCATATCTTGATCTTAAATTGAAACCAGTGAGGCTTGAGAATGTTTTCTTTATTTCTTGTAAGAGATGAAGTGAAAAAAATGATTGAAGTTACTGTTCATACTGGAGAAATGTCTGAGTAATCTCAGGACAAGGTAAAATAGTTAGAGCACGTGTTATCTTAAAGCGACCCAGCTGAATTGTCAAGATCAGCATCTTAGCACTTACAAATGGCTGCAGCCTCATCAGAAAACCACCTGAACTTGGAGATGTTGGCACCCTGGAGAATTCTTCTGTGTCAAGGAGGGCATGTATGCTAGACTGCGGCATCATTTCACTTGCTTGTTATTTGCAGGTGTCCATAGTGGAGACAGTCTGAGTCAGTGAGACACAGGAGTATCTTGGGAAAGTTTGAATTTTCAAAGGAGCTGAGCAGTGATTGCAAATCATTGTGATTGTGCAGGTATCTCTGAACATCTTCTCACAACTTCCTGAGTGCAAAATGGAACGGAAGATGACAGGAAGGTTTGAAATTGAAACCAGTTACAATGTCACTTGACACGTGCATTTAGAGAAAATGATGCTATATCATCAGTTCAAAGTCAATTCAGTTTACCATGGCTCCCTGGTAACATCAGTCTGTCCATCCCAGATGAAGAAGATGCTTTCCAAACTTGGAACTGCAATTCCACAGAAAATTCAGAAACGGCAACTTTTTCACTCCACACATTTTCCTACAGAACAGTGTTTTTGAAAAATTTACCTTGGTTCCATTTTTTAAATTTCAGTTCTTATTTTTAAAATTTCATTTGGTCTGCAAATGTCGTAAACAGACAATTATTAAAAATAAAGCAAAAAGGAAAATGACATAACTAAAAAAAAACCCTTTTTATTTTCTAAAGGAATACATTTTGAAAATATATTTTATAGTTATAGTCAAGAAAGAATATATCCTATTAAAGTTTATCATTTTTGTGATCCTTCCAAAGTGAAAGAATATTTAAAAGTCCTATGTTGTTGGTTGGTTTTTTTTTAATAGGAAGATGTCTGGTGAAGCTCCCCAGTAAAACACGTCAAAAATCCAATGCAGCAGCCAGTAAAAAATTTGTTTGTATTTTCCATCAAACCAGTTTCTCCCTCACAGTCCCCTTGTAGAACAGGAAATTTGAACAGACTTAGTGGAGCGTCTGCTTTACTAGGTGCAGCAGGCTCATGCCACTGCTAAAATGGTGTGTCAAGGCCAGGACTGAGGCAGTCTTATGGGAGAAGTTATTTTGTTCCTTCCTTTCTCAGCCCCATTTTTAGCTACATACATCCACAAGACTCAACAATCTCTGTATTTTATAGATATAGATGTATGTATAAATATGTATGTACTGCAGTTTGTTTTGGTGGCTGTAGTGCCGTGTGCTTGAGAATTTCAGGTGAGAGTATCAGGAGTTTCCTGCATGGCAGACTTGTGCAAAGAGAATTTCATGAACCTTTGGTGTGAATTAACTGTTCCTTAAACCCTTGTTATGAAGGCAGAGAGCACGAAGGAAGAATACACTCTGTGTTAAAGTAATTTGTCCTCACAAAGTGAGAGTTTGGCTTTGGTGGCCAAAGGAACAGTTTGTTCAAAGGCAACCCAGTGAAAGATAGAATGATATTCTGAGTTCCCTGAAGCCAGGACTCTTTGGTCTCAAGGGCATACTTAAACGGTAATTACAAAAAAAGCACTTGCAATGATTGTTTCAATACCTGTGTAACAGAAAGTATATATCACAACGTGTTTTATGAAATGCTCCATAGGTTAATATTTGGAAATTAACTTTGCCATATGAGGGTAAAAGTTCCCCACCTGTTTGGAGGACTTCATGAAAAAAAAAATGGATCTCCCACTGACAATTTCAAAGACCAATTTAAACAATATCACACTTTTGTTTGTTTATAGTAAGGCTCTTGTCTAAACTTGAAGATTCGGGGTTGTTTTGCCCTGGAGTAGTTTTCTTGGCACTGTTTATAATCTTTTAAATTCCAAGCTAAATTTTGGAGGAGAGTCAATGGATTACTTCACATGAAAGCTATTATTCCATATGAATAATTAGTACTCCATTCTGCAGGACAGTGAATATGAGACTTAGTGCTGAGCTGCTGCTAGGAATGCTGACTGTGGTTTTCATAATTTGCAATCTGAAGTGGAATAAACTATGGGCTCGGGCTGGCTGAAACATTGTACCCAGGTGTATATGGGCTGCTTGGTGAATGAGTGCTCTTCAGAAGAAAGCCAACGGAAGGCTTTCTGTTTGTATGGGTGTCTGTCCTTCCCAGCACCAGGTATGTCTGGGTAAGAGCAGCTTGCAAAAGTGAAAATGGCTGCTGTGTAATTCCTTGCCAGGTGGAGGATTACAGCCTCTAATGCAACTAGATTGCAGGTGCTCGCCCATAATCCTAGTATTGGTAGCAGGGTCACCACAATTTTTATCCATGCCCAAAGAGGTCAGATCCTAAAATGGCAAACGGCTGATGGAGAAGAGCAGAGCAAGACAGATTTTGTTTATATGCCAGGTTGCCAGCTCCAGGTTGCCAACTCACATGTGAGACAATTTTTGGTCACATTTACAGCAGCTCCTTGTTGCCCTGGCTAACACTTTATTACATCTGTTTTCTAAATTAATCTGTCAAAATGATGTAGGAGTATCAGTTGCTTGCTGTAATCTATATACTACATCCTAGATAACTTTATAGATTATTAGTTGTAGCATAAATCATTTACCCCAACACAAATGTAACTCATATGTGAGATAATGTTGAACTCTTCTAGAGCATGGGAGGGCATTGTATAAAGCATGCAGCACACAAGCCTGAAGTATTGAAAAGGGTAGTGCGTTGCTGGTTACGGAGGTGCAAGCAGCCATAGCAACCTGGAGAAAATTAAACCATATTCTGCACTGCATTTTTGACATTAAGAAAATGTGTCTGTTTCTAATGGTATGCTATGAAAATAGTTTTAATTCCAGGACATTTCAGAGTGCTCCCAGAAGTATGAAATATCTTAGGAATGACATTTTTAGACAAATTGTGGAACTTGTTTCTGAGAGTCTGAGGTTCATACCACAGGTATTTGCACATGACCTCAAAAGTCAGCAAGTTTACTTGTGAGAGGACAGGTAAAATGAACACATTACTATTGACCTGAGCTATTTTTACGCAACACCAGAGGTTTTCACAAGTCTTGTCTAATTAGTCTTTCTATTTTTTATTTTTTTTCTTTGACTGGAATATTCTGGTAAAAGTGTGGATTCTTAACATCTAACTGTTCTGGAGAACAGAAGAGTATGAATTTGCACCTAATGAATGCTAAACCTTTGTATGAACACCGTGGCTATATCACGTTTCTTCCTGAGCAGGCATGTTTTGAGAAGGAGAGAGTAAAAGAGAGACAATTCATTGAAGAATTTCCAAATTAAATACTCCTCCCTTTATCCCACTGGAATTGAATGCTCAGCATATAGTTTTAATGCCAGAAAGGACTGGTTTTGATCATCTCACCTGACAAAAGCCATAGATTTTTATCAACTAGTTTCTTCATTGAGCCTCTAACTTCTACTAGTGGAGTATATAGGTTCAATTTCAAGGCTTCACCTGAGAAAGAATCCAGCATACCCTTGAGCAAGTAATTTGGTTGGAGATCCTGACTGTCAGGAATGCATGCCTTTGCTCCCAAATGTAGTTAGCGCTGTTGCCAGATGTTGGATCTTGCTCTACTCTTTTCCATTAGTTTAAAAAGCCCTCTGCTATCAGAGGTATTTACAGACCATGTTTGGATCACTTTTTACCTTTGCCGGGATAAACTAAACAGACTGAAGTCCAGCAGTCATAAAATGCACCCTCACAAAAAGCCTTACTGTAGATTGTTGCTCCCTCTGAAAGGTGACTGTAAAAACTGTACCACGGAGTTTCATGTTTATGACTTTAATGGTTTCTATTTAAAGAGCTTTAGTTTACCAGTTAAAATGCAGTGTGACTAGCTGCCAGACCTTTCAGTTTTATCATAGTCTCCAAGAGAAGTTGAGATTTTTGCATCCTGTCCATCATTACAAGCATTAAACACAGATTAAATCAGAGCAGGGCTTGAAGACTGGCGTCAAAGCCCATGGCTCATCTCTCTCCCCACAGAGGAAAGGGATCACATGCCTGGTGAGATCACGCTGTCTTGTGTCATGCGATATGACTTGAAGGTTGCTCATTCCCTTCCTCCCCTGGATCCCTCCTTGTCCGCTGCCAGCAGGAGCCATGCCCACTTCAGCATCTTCTCTGGGCGGTGCTACTCCCTCAGCTACCCCATGTAATGGCAGCACCATCAGTAGCTTTCATTGGGTTGGTGGCAAAAGTTGTCACCCACTGAAACCGGGTGGTGGTCCTATTAAATGAGTGACAAGGCGCAGAAGAGGTCTGAGGTCCCTTCTTCAGCCATGCTAGCTCTTCCCTGCAAATACCAAGAGAAGCAGTACGCTCTTCTCAGAAAAAATATAAAATAAATTAAAAAAAATTTCAAATGTCCCTTCACACAAAAAGAGGCAGTTTTGTTCAGTGAGAGGATTTAAGTTTTACACTGTCATTTTTTCACAGCAATGCTGCCCTTTGAGGCAAAAGAAACTTTTTTTTCTTTTTTCCCTCTCTCTTGTTGCAGTTGGTGGGTGTAAGTAGAAAGAAAATTCCATACTTTAAACACGGGAGTTGCTAAAATAATGGCTTAGATTGGTGACTGTAGGGAGAAAAACCCAGAAACAGAAGAAAGGAAAGAAACAAGGAAGAAGAAATGAAGGAAAGCATACAGACAATACAGAATGTTTCTTTTCTGTCTCTTATTCTTTCTTCCCACCACTCCTTCCAGTTTAAATCTTTCCTTCAGTTGTAGGCACCAATCTAGCAACTATATGAAGACAGTAATTAATGCTATGTATGGAAATAGTGCTATAAACTTAAATGACCACAGTAAAGATCAGATTTCTGTTCCTTTTTTCTATAATATACATGTAGAATTATATTTCCCATGATGGAATATTTCTTTTGCAATTTGTTAATTGCCTTTTTTACTCTGAAGAGAATTTGTACTCGGAGACCTACAAAAGGGCATAGGGCTCCAACAGCACTTAGAAACACAGTCAGATCTGCAGCAGGAAATAAAGAGATGAATTAAATGATCCTCAAATGCTTTCCAAATCAGGAACAAAAGAAATACCTTTTAACAAGTTAACTTCTCCCTTAACGTGTCTGCACTGTCAAATAGGTAAACCTGAGACTGTTTCCTCCCAGAGCTGAGGAAATCCAGGCTCTTGCAAGTTAGAGATGCATGTGCCAGATGTGGAGGTATAGCAACAAACACCTCCAGTTGCCTTTTAACAGGTGGGAAGCTGGATGCTAAGTCTCGGCAAACTCTTTGCCATACTTGGATTTGCCTCAGTCACAGGGTAACAGGTGCAACACCACTTCTGCTGGTATCTCTAAAATTAACTGAAGATGGTAATGCTATTAACCTTCTTTCTACAATGCTGGAATTCAGGCTGCAATGTCCTAGGCTGGGTGTCATCACCATATTTCCTCTGATGCTTTTACCATATGGAAAAGAGATTTCTAAATACATTTCACAAGCTGTGTCCTTTCCATTGCCATTAATGATATTTAATTCCTGAAGATATATGTCTGCTTAAATATTTATTATAAATAAGCCTATATTATAGGGTTATAGTCCATTTTAAAATGCAGATCATCTCCAAAAAAAGAGATTTAATACAGTCCTTATGCAATATTAATCAATTAAAACTAGTTTCGGGGATTCATGGTTGCATAATGATTTATAAATAAAAAATAATACTGGAGGATATGTTTCATTTTAACTATTTATTTTTTTAAAAAAGTTCAGTTATATCTATATTTTGGTAGTTAAATTGAAATCCTGCTATATAATTTACATCTGAGAACATAAGCCAACATCTAATTTAATTTAATCTTCTTTAGAATAGATACAAACTACATTCAGCAGATTCATAGGAACATTGTATTTGTGAGATTTGTTATCATTAACCTACCAGGGCATAAAAAATGCAGGTATGGTAGTCATTAGCAATGCTCCACCGTGGCTAAAGCCTTCTTGGAAAGAGACCAAGAATGATATGGATTCCTTAAGAAGACCAGAGAGACAGGTCTCCAGTAATGCATCTCACAGTGGCCTCTCCCCGCTCTACCCTGCGCTCTCTCACCACTGATATTGATGTACCGTATTTTCTGAAGCAATGGATATTTGTTGCAAGCATTGTCCAGACCTGGCCCTACCTGGACTGTCAGATCTAACACAGTTGTGGTGTCAAGCTGTATTAGTTCAAAAGAAAACAGCAGTTCTTTGCCTTTTGCTGCTGTTTGAAATGTTTGGTTGATACAGCCAGTCTAAACTGAAAGAAAGGCTTCATAGGATTTTCTGGATTTACCTTCCTGTATGTATTAATTGGAAAGTTACTATTTAATAGTTTTGCATTGTCTCAGTTAACTCTTTTTCTTTTTCTCTGGAAAGAATACATTAGGAAGTTTATATTAATATATTGTTTTCATAGAATATTTGAAACTTGCTGAGCCTTCGGAGGATCATGGGATCCAATACATTTACACATTCAGAATTATGCCTTGGTATTGCTATGTAGTTCAGTTTGCTGTATTTCCCTGCATCTCTCTGCTGTTTCTTATCTCAGTCTTATGCTGAATACCTCTTCAGGCACAGATCAACTTTTGCTTCTGACATTATGTCCAAAGTAGAGTAGTCTTGCCCCATGAAGCCTTGATAATACAAACAATCATGACTAAAGGCTATCGCGATAGTCTGTTTAGGTTTCCTGTAAGTAACACAAGACTTCTTTGAATTGATTCTTGTTTGAATTGCAATGAGTCTTTTGGAAATGAAAGTACTCAATTGTGATTTATGTATTTCCAGTGACGGAGAATCCATCACAATTCTCTGCGGCTGATAAATGTTAATTATCAGCAATTCTATCAACTATTATCAGTTACTTTAAAACAACCACAACAAAAGCTACCTGTATGTTTACTCAGAATTGCAGATGAAGGAGGTCTGTTCCGTTTAGTAATCTGCAAGAATGACTGTATCTTCATGCTATGCCTCCTCCATCCCAAAGGATATAATATTGGAGGGTCCTTGGGGAGATGGCTTTATTTCTCTAAACAGCTAGCAAACAATGGGACTGAACAAGCAACTCATAGTGAAATATGTAACACTGTGGATTTCACTTTTTCCTGCTGCAAAATGTCCATGAGCAGCTCATACATTATTTAACATCGCTCTTCAGAATTCCTCCATGGAACTCTAGTGTGTGTGAGAGAGAGAAAGAGAGAGATCATTATTCCTTCCCAATAAATTGCTTGGAAAGTTCCCTGTAAACATTTGGGTCTTGAGATGTATTATCTACAATGGATCGAATCAGTATCTTGGTATTATTTCTGGACTTGACCGGTTCTGTCAGCAGGTGGAATGTCTTCAGACTTTGGCTCTGCCATGCAGACACTTGGTTAAAAAATTCAATAAACTGAAACAATCAATCAAAATCTCCCCCTTCTGAGTCATTCAGGCCTTACCTGAGACATCAAAATTACGAATCTTGTGTTTACTGGTGAAGAGTGTGGACAAACCATCAAAGGGATGCAACTTACTGGAGCCAGGCCAGCCCTGAGAACCTGTAGCATGACGCCATGCATCCCACCAGAGGTCTGAGACCACCCTACCAACAGCTGCCTTGGTGAGGAGAAGTGGGTGACAGGCTCATGTTTCACCTCTCCTCTTAACTGTGCACTTCCCATGGCTTCACAGCCTTCAGTAACTGGTAAAACCTCATGTAGGCAGCATAGGACAGCAACCCCTGGAGACAGCCTGGTCCACCCATTGCCTCCAGCTACTTGGGAATTGGGAAGGGAGTGCTCCTCAGTAGCAAGAATGTGGACTGGGTGCCTGCCAGGCACAGCAGCATCTAAGATTTAAGGACATTAAATAAAGATTGCCTTTTACTAACAATCTTCTGTGAAATTAGAACCTGCTTTTTCTGATTGATTGTTTATTTTTAAGTACCTGAGACTGAAATGCAGCTAACAGTCATTCTTGATATGGCTTGTATTATGAAACAAGAAATTATTTTAATTGCTCTAGCAATTCCCTTTCCCATTGCTGTAAACAAAATTATTTCCTTCAGCGGCAGCCTGACTCACACCATACTCGACAAAAAGAGCTGCTCACTCCAATTGCGGCTGGTGTGACGGCTGTGTGGGGGCTGCAGTTTCTCCCCTTGCATGGACCGCAGAGCTTGGGCTGGGTCTGGGGCTGCTGCTGGGGCAAGGACTGACCTCTTGGCCCTTTGCTTCCCCCTGTCCTCACCTAGCGCAGTTTATAGAGACTCTGCTCCTCTCCCTCGCAACAGCATTTATTTATGAGCTGTTCCAGTGTTTTGTGTTTGGAGGCAGTTTTAGCATGGGGAAAGGCAAGAGCACTGTACTGGAAGAGCTCTGAGAGCCCTGCTCTGTTTGAATGATCTATAGATTGAAGTATCTTTGTGAGGCTTGGAGGTTTTTTCCTTCAGTGTGTTCATCACCTGTAAAGGAATTGAAGTCAAGACAGAAAAGCAGATTGGATCCAAAAGAGTAGGAAATGGGTATAGTTTCATGGGAAAATCCTGTGTATTTTCTCTTCAGCTGCTAATCTACGGATTGATGCACTCAAGGCAAGACACAATTACCAGGAAAATGTAACTCTGGCACTGCATAGCCTGCAGAACTTCCTCCACTGGTGTCGGCTTTGAGCTCACAAGGTCAAAAATATTGATTTAAACATTTTACTATTGATTGTACAATTAAACACAAGTGGGGGAAGGAACAGGCAGCCAGTTATGGTATTCAGCTTCACTTTATATGACTCAGAGATACATTATTTATTTGTGTGTTGCTGTTGGATGAGACTGAAGTGTGTCTTTCAACATGATTTTGGCCCTTGGCAAGTAAAACGCCTTGGATGAATATTCAGCCATAAGCAGCCAGCACTATTATATGAAGACTGCACTCACACTTTCTTCTTCCGAGTGCTTATTCATTATGCCATAGTTAACTAAATGCCTTTAACTTTCTCCATAAGCCTAAGAGGTCTGTATTGTTAATAAACACATCCTTTGTTGAGCCTTTGAAAACTCCTCTATGTATTCACTCCTCAGGTAAAAAAGGGAGACATGAAGAGAGGTTGTCCTAGACACTTCAGGTCGCAGAAACGGTATCACAACTTTTTTTTTTTTTTAAATTCATAATTTTCTGTAGACTACACTCTGATCAATATACAGTTTAAATAGTGTTAAAAAATCACAGGTATTATTTAAGGGCGCAGCCAGGTTTCTGCATATCCGGAGAAGTATCTATTTTTCCTTCATGCATTTCTTGAGGTGTTAGTGGAACTGCGGAAGTGTAGATATGTCCCAGATAGAATTTACTCATAGACCTAAGAAATCCTTTGATAGCGATATATGCATATTTTAATTAAGTAAAGGAGAAATGCCTGGGAGCTGATTTGCGTAGCAGATGATATAGCAAAACTAAGCAAGGTACTTCTCAAAAGTATGTCCCAAGTATCTTTGAATCTGATGGCAGCAAAAGTAAAATCTTGCTGATGCAAAGGAAAGTGATATAGAGAGCATTTGGGAAAGAATAGAATGCAGATTCAATGACAATTATTTTGTATTAAAGTGAGATATGAGAATGAATAATTTTTTTGTGT
The DNA here is from genome assembly GCA_013400375.1 of Thinocorus orbignyianus. NCBI lineage: Eukaryota > Metazoa > Chordata > Aves > Ciconiiformes > Thinocoridae > Thinocorus > Thinocorus orbignyianus. The sequence continues at coordinate 239,311 of VXBW01003499.1, forward strand.
GTATGTCAAATTTTATTGTTAATGCCAAATAAACTGGAACTGCATGAACTAAGAATTCTTTAAAAGGTACCTCAGGTAACTCACAATATTTACCTAAGCATAATCTTAGCAACATTTTCAGTTGGGATATAATACTGGTTTACTGTGGTGGCTGCACTTATTCAGCCTGAGAAAAAGCAGAAGAGAAGTTATTTATAATAACTCCTTCCATTAAACTCTTAGCTTGTACTTGATACCACAGATGAGCGTCCAGCAGTCTACATAGTTCAGATTGCTAACCATTCAGACACCAGTCTGGGCTTCGTCCCATAATCAATAATCATCCATCCTTCTCTTTTATTGCTACCTAAGCATAACTACTAAATAGCTATGGTGAGAGATGTATACCACTATCACCACTAAAACATCTTTGTTCAAGATCCTGCCCGTGACACAGCAACATTCTTTTTTCTCCTTTGAAAATGCTTTCCAAAAAATTTGATATAATGATGAAGTGGATTTTCCCTTAAAAGCCTGCGAACTGGATTGGGAAACCTCATGCAGCTAGTTTACAGAACATTTTTTCACTTCCTAATTGCATATGAATCACAGCTGAAAATTTGGTCTGTAGGTCTGAACACTTACAGCCTCTGGAAGACGTGATCTGAACTCAAGATCGGATCATATTGCAGATTTTGCAAACATTTCTTGTTTTTGTATCATAAAACTCTGAAGACAAACATGCTCACCTTGAGAACACTCCAAACCATGTGGGACAAACCCATCGCTAATCAAAACATAGAATTTGCAATCTATTACAAAGAGAGCAGAAGAGTCTCTTAGTATTGTTGGTATCAGGTTTAATTATTTAATAACCAATCACATTTGGTTCAAGTTACTAGCTGTTGCTTTCTGTTCTTCATTTGTTTGCATACCTGTGCTCAGGTTCTATAATTGGTCATACAGATTGCATAGGATAAGTTTCTCCATTTTGATTGCCTGATGCTTATAAATAGGCAAATTATGAGCAAAACAGTTTTGGCTTTGAATTTTCTGGTACGCAGTCCTTTGAACTAAAATTTGTAATAATCAAAGGGTTCTGGGAAGACTTGAAAAACACTTCACACTTTTGAATAGTTGGGTTAGTAAATAATGCAATCCTGTTATTACCCTTAACCCAAATTAAACAGAAATCTTTTTTCCCAAATCTATCAATCTTTCATGGAAAACCAAATGGCATTTTGATAGTGCTGCTAATTTCTAGTTGGTTACCAATAACTGGAAACCAAAATTATTCAAGGTTGCATTTTTCTATATTCAGGATGATAATATGAGTCCACTGCTAAGGAGTTGTGCAGGAATGTTTTCTTGGTTTTAATGTGAGTAGTCTTTCACCCCCTGTATTTTGTTCAGATTTCTCAAGATCATTTGCTCCTCCAAGCTGAATCCATGCAGAAGCATGGACTCCATTACAGGTGAATAAGGCTGAGGGCAAAACTTGACCCCATATTTTTATTTTGTTCAAAACCAAAACCCAGATGAGAATACCAGATTTTCTAGCTCTCTGTCAAAAATGAGCAGTATTGAGAAATCTAAGTTACTCAGGTGTAGTCAAGGAAGATAATGTAGTTTTCAGGTCTGTAGGTTTAAACTCAGGCAATTTAAAGAAATGTTGATTAAACTGATTGTGTTCTAAGGAAATATGTTCAGTAGCTTCTCCAAAATGAAGATTCAGCTGGCTTATCAGATATCTGTCTACAGACCAAGAAGTGAAGTTATTTTCTCAGCCTCCAACTTAGGCAAACAGACAGTAGGGAAGGGTTGAAAGTCTCGAGCTTTGGTTGAACTGGTGATAGCCATCTTTGGGCTGTTCACAACAGATTACACACACAATGGGTTACAGCACTTCTCATGTTATCAAAACCTGCAAGCACAGCTGGCTGCATTGCAGACCTCCAAAATATCAAGAAGCTTCTGTCACTAAACTTCATGCCATAATTACTTCTTGGTAGAACATGGCATTTTAAAATCTTAGATATTAGATATAATAAATAAACTGAAATAATTAAAACATGCTATGGAACTCAGAATTCAATAATTCAGTCCATTAGGATTAACTCTGCCTGGCAGTATACAAGTTGGACATCATGTCTTACTATTCCATATTCATTTTCTGAATATGGTCTAAATATGATCTGAATTTTCACCATAAACTCCTGAGTTAGGGACGATATTCTGTTTTCAATCAACTTAAAATCACACCTATATGCCTCATATTTTGGTGGGGTGTATTATGCATTCCATTTTCAGATAATTATGCACATTAGAGCACTTATAGATCATCTCAGATATGATGGGAAAAACATCACCTCTTGGGTAACCGAAACCTATCCCAACCAGGTATTTCTTCCTTCGAGGCCCACTGTATCATGTTTCTAGGTAAAGGACAACATCCTTCCTGGAATGCTCCCCCTTAGGGGGAAGAGCAAGGACAAAAAACAGGGAACTTGAGTGTAAAACAATGGTATGTCTTTGATTCATTGATCCTAAGGATGGTGCTGAGACATCCTGCAAGAATTCAATGGCTTTGGAATCTGAGTTCCAGCTTGCCAATGATTTTGATATCCTAAACCCATGAAAAGTTGAAAAGATTTCTTTGATTGGTTGGTTTTGCTTTTTTTTTTTAAATTTATTTTCTGTCAGTAAAAATGTTGGTTTCATGCTCTTTATTTGGTTGGGAAGAAGAATTAGTCCTTTTCTTGACAGTCTTACGTTCACCTACACTGTCAGCATGAAGTTAATAAATGATGTTAGTATCAAAAAATTGCATCCTATTCCTTTCCTGTATTTCGATCATCTGTGAATGACCTCTGAAGCTGCACTGAGCCCCCAAAAATGCATAAAGCTGCACTTAGTGTTTCCACATACAATCTCATTGCAGGGTGACATTAAATGTAAATATATTAAAAAGAATCTTTCAAGAGTGTTGGCCTGTCACCCTTCCCTTTAAGTCTAGAAGATAACCATATTCTTCTTTCATTATTCTAGCTGTACTGATATAGCTTAAGATTTATATTAATTTGAGTATAAAGTCTATCTTAAAAACTTATTTTATTTATAAGTAGTGTTTTAAAACAAGTAACATTTTAGCCTGGAACGTCCTTAAGCATGTTGAAACTGTAAAATCCTATTCAAGCTGTCTCTTCTTTACTTCAGTCCATTGAAAAAACTGTGTCTAAGACTTCCAAACACTGACAGAAGTTCTTGTTAACTTCATAGAAAACATCCAAACAGTTCATGGAATTTTTGCCTTGGGGAAGCATTTGCTTTTCTTGTTTGGTCAATTAAACACTGCTTTTCCTAAAAGAGGGTGTATTGTAACATCAGGCATGATAATAACCAGAAACACCAAGGGGTTGTTGCAAAAAGTCTGGGTTAATGTCTCATGTTCTGGTTATGCATTTGGAGAACTCAGACACTCAGTGGAGGGGAAACAGAAACTGAGGCATCTTCTGAGGCATCTTCTGATGTTTCTTCTTTGAAAGTAGAGTTCCAAGCAGATATAAAGCAGCTTTCTTATGAAGATGATGATGCTCTAATGGCAAGGAGAAAAAAAAAAAATGTAAGTAAAGGGAATTTTAAATAGAAATGCTATAAAGAAGTTATCAGAGTGCCATCAAAAGCATTGGGTAAGCTTTTCTGCTGAAAAGCAATAGAAGAGCATATGAAGTCTTGGGCTGTAAGAAGTTTTAGAAAGTGCTAATTCAACACAAATAAATTTGACAAAACACAATGTTTTCACCAGCATCTTCATGAAAATTTCTGTATTATTTCAACACAATTAAAATGTGTTATATTCACTTTATGTTTTATTTTTATGCTTACATTTTAGATTTATCTCTTTTTTTAAACTTTAGAATAGAAATTTTAAAGTGATATGAAGCAGCAGTGAAGGATTTTTGTAAGTATGAAGTGAACTGTTAATTTTAAATTATTTCAATTTCACACAAAATCTAGGTTTACAGATTAGGAAGCCTTGGACTTTCCCATGAGGCAGGTCTCAGGTGGGAAATCATCTCTGTGCTGGAAGACTTTTAAACACACATGGAATTCCTTGCCAGGGAGAGAGAGAGTTTGAACATGTACTTTAACGGTGTGGTTATCTGAAGGCTCAAACAGGTGTGTAAAAGGAGTTGTGAAGGAAGCTTAGCTCCCGGGAAAAGTGGGACAGATTCTTCTCAAGCTACTGTGGGCACCTGTAGTGCAGCTGCCTGAGGTTTCTGTGCACCTACTGGGCAAGAAGAGGAAGGTTCACCTGACAGAATGAGGTGAATTGTGCCTAGGAGATTCCCAGTTATTTTCTAAATTTCACTCAAAAAGCCCATCCAGGAAAGAAATCTGCCAAGTAGTACACTATCTATTTACAAAAAACAGGTCTTACAAAATCTTACAGACGTATAATTTCAGATGACACTGTCACCATTTACAGGTACTGCCTTCACAGTCACAAACAAGCAAAGTTGATCCAGTGTTAGCTTCATAAGAGGTGCCATTGTAGAGGCACTTTAACAAAGATCTGTCCTGCTCACCTGTCTTTACATGAAGGGCTTTTTAGTGTGTCACCAATTATTTAAAATAAAATAATAGATGTTTTCTTCAAAGTTTCCGTATAACTACTGGTAAGCTTCCTCTTTTGATTTTGTACCAACCTTATGTCTTGAATGGATTGTGTTAAGGGTGACAGTGGAGTTGGAGATGGCTAGAAGAATAGCCACATCTATGCGCCCTTCCCCTCGCCATTGGGCTGGTAAGCACATATAGAAACCCTGGACAGCTGTCCCTGGAAAGCTTTTGGTATACTATAAGTAAGTATGACATATATTTATGCGAGTCTCTCATAAAGTCCTTATTAGGCTAAACCAGCAGGTTTTACTCTTCTCCTTTCTCCAGGTTGCTGTGGGAGTGTAACTGATGCGCCTCATTAGAGTTCGAGATAGTGTGAGTAATCCCATTGTTTCTATCATTCTGTGTAAAGTGTGTATAATCACCCTGCTTCCTCATGATGGTATGAGTAACCTCATTTTATGACAAGCTTTTTCCATGTTCCCTATTTTCTGCTCTTTAACTTGTGATCCTACTTCTGTAACTTTGGATTGACTCAGGTGAGGGAGGAGGCTGGGAGGTGGGAAGAAGGAGGGATGCAAAAGCACATTTCGTTCCCTCACCTGTAACCCTTAAGGTTTGATTTGACTGTGGGCTAGAGATCAGACGATAAGCTGGAGGAAGTCATACAGACAAAACTCACGTGGTGCAGACTGTGTTGCTGCAGAGAGCAGTATCTCTGTTTTCAGTTTTCACAGTTCAGGTTTGTCTTTTGCTGGGGGCCTGGGTTGCACACGTCCCAGAGGAGCCCACGCAAGAGAGTTTGCACCTTTTTTCATGGGCAATTCTGACACAACTCTGCTTTGGAGACTCAGAGAGTGCAAGGAGCTTGTGCATGGACTTTGCAGACCATGCCCTCTGGCAGGATGCCTGTGGGAGTGAAAGGGGAGGGAAGGGAGAGCCCTACACCTGGCAGTCACTCCTTCTCCCCCAGGGAACTGAGAAACACCCTTGGCTTCAGCTACTGTCCCCTAGAGCTGGGGGTGGTATGGGAGGTGACCTGAAGCACCATCATGCAGCTTGATCCTCCCTTTCCTGCTTCCTGTCACAGCCAGGGAGATGGCAAGGTGTCAGGATGTTTCTCAGAGCTCCTTCTGGATTCACCTGCACCACCACCCAGCTCACATGCTGTGAAGTGCTGAGGGGGTTGCAGGGTGCCTTGTCCTGTTTCTGGTGGGTGGAAGTGACCACTTGGTGAAGGTGTCACCAACCTAGGGCCCTTATCTCGTTTAGCTCTGGCAGTGCTACTCCAGCTGGTGGAGCCAAGCCACTGTGATGGGAAACCTTGGGCCAAGAAATCAAGTGTAGGCAAGGTCTAGAGTTTGTTTACAAGTTTGCTACCTAGATGAATCATAGTGTAATAAGTTACCCTCTTAAAAGGGTATACAAATCCAGCCGCTGGCTGAACATTATTGCTGTGCCTTGGCTAATTCCAATTTCAGCGATGATAGTCCGTCTGTCTAAGACCGTTTCTTGTCCTCAGCTTCTGGGCCAAGCTGCTCTACTCAGTCCAACATCTTCTGTCTTTCACCATACAGCTGTTGTTTTATTTTTGAAGTTTTTTTGAGGTCTCATTGAAGAGGGACCTGAAAAACATGAACTTGCACTGGCTTTGGGCACAACAATAGTGCTGCTCTTTACTGATGCCTAGCAGTTACCTGAAAGCGGTGAACATATATTGAACTTAGCTTTGTTATTTCAGATGATATATTTGTTTTCCTCTTGCTGCGTGTGCCCTGTTCTTGCAGCTACTCAGTATTCAGTAATGCCAGCATGTCCAACACACTGCAGTGATTTTTTCAGTGTGTTTCTGTGTTCAGCTCCCCCAGTCAGGGAAACAGTCACACTGGGTCCTACATTCACATGGGTTTTGCAAGATCCCTCTGCCAGTCATTTCCTCCAGTGCTGCGTCTGTCTCTGCTGCAATGTTTTGCCGCAGGAGATGGGCAGTGCTGCTCAGAGCATTTCCCAAATGCTCAATAAGGCTTTTTGTTTCTGCAGTTTAAGATTTGTTCTATTTCCTGGGGATGAGATGGTTCACAGTTTCTCAGAAGTGCAGGAGAAGCAGACATATGCAAGCGTAAGGGAGAAAGGAGGTTAAACATCAGCCACTAGATCGATGGACTGGTTTACTTTACTTCCTTCATAGTATTTGGACATAAAACAAAATCTTACATATCACACTGACTTGTTTTGGCAAACATCGAATATAGACCAACACAAAAACAAAAGGAGTACAAATCAGTAGTCAGTCGCACAAAACCAACCTTTTTTTACCTTGCTGCTACAGAACCCTAATCCCCATATTGTTAAATACTTGCTTCTTTTCTTTCCTCCATACAAGCTCAGCCCATTTGATAGACAGTCCACTTCTTTATAGCGTCTACTGTCTTTGTAGTAACATTATCATTTGCAGGATGAGAGGGGAGGAAGCCCACTCATGACTTTTCTGTTGAGACTAATTTTATGCAAAATTTCTTCAGATGCTATGGCAGTGGGTATCTGGGCATCTTTTCTTCTGTAGTATCCAGCATGGAAGCGTCTTGATCCTTGTTACCCATACAGTAGACACTCATCATTAGCAACTTATCAGTGTTTAGGCAGTCTTAAATGATTGTTGTTGCCACTGGCTGGATAACTGAGTAAATGGCAGGGAAAGCATACCCTGGGCAAGTATTGATTGCTGTTTCAACAAATTGCCAGAAGTGAGATCCACAGTAACTACAGTAACTACACAGTACAAGTTGGTGAAACACCATGTTTGGAACTGTTTTCGACTTTATCAAGAACATCATTGATTGTCTATACCCAATGGAACTTGGTTTTCTAAGTGTTCTTGTTACAGTTTCTGGTTCTCCCACAAGCACACTAAACTGAGTATACTTTGCCTCGGGAAAGAAGTGGTCTCTGGTCTGTCTTGCCCTTGACTTGAAACTGCCTTCTGAGAGACTTCCTCATCCCTGACGTTGCCAGCAAAGAACAGAGCTGTGTTGGAACATGATGGAAATATTAGATCATGGAAATTAACTAAGTGGAAGGACTTAATCTAATTCCTTCATTCCTAAATTGTTGGGTTTTTTTAAAGTCATAACAAATTAGAAGGACTATCTAGTGCGGGAAAAATAGCACCTTACCCAAAACAAAACCCTAAGAAAGAACCTGTAGTTCCAGGCTCATAATAACTTTGCTTTATGTTCTGATGTGTCCCTACTGATGTTATTTTAATATACACTTGGTATTTTTCAGAATATGTTCTCCACTGGCTTGCATAGAGCCAGGGTTAATTGATGGCACTGGAATGTGGTAGAAAACAGTTTTAAAATTCCTGGTAAAAAGGATTATGCTGGGCAAGGTCATAGGCTGATGAAATGATCCAGAAGTGGTGCTGATGATCTGCGATTTTGCTATTTCAGGAACATATATCCTAGGAAAAGGGCTGCTTGAAACAGCTGTAAAAAATAGAGCTTTTATTTTGTTAATAAGAGATGATATAAGGCATTCATTGCAAACTGAGGCTTGTGAACACATTGGTCATGTAACACTTCTCATATACTGGCATTGGCTGCAGCATTAGAGCATCCCTGAGTCTGAGGACTGACTGGGGCAGTTTCCCAGCTGCCCTCAGACAGATGGAGGAATGGATGGATGCCAGACCTCTCTGTGTTTTCTCTACAGGTTTTATGTGACCCAGCAGAGCATTACTGAAACAGCAGGTCCTGTACCACTCATGTAGTAAAGGCTAATGGGTTTGTTGCTGAAATTTTTAGGTTTTCTGTGTGCAGTTGTAAGCATCCCATTTTTCTAACAGCTGTGCTATTGTTCTTCATGACCACTGACTTGAATGAGTTACCAGGAGCTGTTTTCAGAAGGGGCTCTTTGCCGCCTGTGGCTGTTTTTATCTGTGCTCTTGTGTCCCTCAAAAAGAGCTGGGCTTTAAAAAGGTGTGACTCAGCACAGTTGTGTTATGTCATTTATTATTATTTCTTGCTGAGAGCCTTGGGCATTACCTCAACACAATTATGAATCAGGGCCCTACCGTGGCTAGCCCAGAACACAAATAAGCTGAAGGGCAGTCCTGTTACAAATTGAACATTACAATGAGAAATACCAGCTAGAGACAACAAAATGAGTGCAGCAAAACAACGTAATATTGTAGCCATCAATGGCTGGATCAGTCTGCAACTGCCACAGCTGAAAACACAGAATTTCTAGTTTGCAAAAAGCTCCTTAAAAAAACAGACATAATCTTTACACCTTATTTTTGAGTCTAACAGGAACAAAACTTTTGAAGTAGTGAACCAATTGAAAAAATGACTGCAGAATGATTGAAATAGGGTATTAACAAACACGGACTTGCGTTTCACGATCATTGCTGCTTAAGAACAGGATTTCTGTGGCTGGTGGTTGTGCTCTTAGTCCTGTTCTTCCCTTCCTGCACACTTCTGCAAACTACTTCATGGTGGGACTGGGAGTGTGCTGAGCCTCAGACGAGCTGGCTTTGCCAACATGTCCACTGCTCCGGAGGGGACTCCCCAAATCCAACCCTGCTCCCATGGGAGAGCACATGGCCATCCAAAGAGACTCCATCAAAATAAAGATTTCAGAAATGTCCAGGCTCTCTGCTGCAGAGTTTGAGATTGGTCAGCTTCAAGACCTTTGGTTCAGCTCCATGGATGACTATCTCTAAACAGCATGTCTTGAAAACACTACAAATGTACCTTGGATCCTGTGAATGCAGGAGTCCCTGGAGATGTGCCAAGGGTCCAGGCAGAGTCCCTGTGAACCATGTCTTCAGTCTTCTAGTGTTCACTGGGTGTACACTATTGGGGGGTTTAGTTCATTTTTTGCTGTTGATGAAGTTTTCCTCTAGGAAAACTCTGTTGATCTCTAATCATAACACATAAGGGTCCAACCTGTGGCAGGGAGGTTGGAACTTAATTATCTTTAAGGTTCCTTCCAACTCTGACCATTCTATGATTCTATAACGCCTGCCAGGTGTCTGATAGAACTTGTGGCTGCAAAATACATTTGATTTTTGGGAAACTTTGAAAGGGCAACAGTGATCCTGTTTTGGATATTTTCACGAGAACTCCATTAAGACTTAATGGCGATCTTTGATCAGAGAGGCATGGTGACTGAGGGCAAATTACAATGTTGGGTCAAGAAGATGGGCTGCTATGAGCACCAGCAGCTGGGTGCCACAGAGACTGTATGAACCCGTTTCAACATCCTGCCATTCATCTAACTATCTATCACCAGCTATTAGAATTTACATTGTGAGATCACTAGAAGTTGTGGAGATTTAGGATGTGAAAAGGAAAGCATAATGATTTTTGAATCTTGAGATTGAGATATAAAGGAAACACACTTTGCAAATAAATACCACATAGTACAGAAAATATAGAGGTAGAAGATGATATTTCATTAGGACTGAGAAATTTTGTATCCTTTCTTTTAGCCAAGGAAAAGAAAAGGAATGGACATAGTGGAAAAAGCAAAGTAAAATATCAACTCCCCTCCTCTTCTGAATCTCCCCTCTCCTCAAATCCTTGTTGAAAATCCTTGTTGGGTGTGAGCAGAAAAAGTGTGATTAGGCAAAGTACGCATGGAAGTGGCATTTAGATAAAACAGTTCACAAAAAGAAATTAATAATGCAAGGTAGAATTAACAAATAAAAGGTGGTCCAAAGACCCACAGGGAATGTCAAGGCCACTGCAGTAATCTACATATAGAAAACCTCTGAGTGAAACGGGATACTCATAGCATGGGGAGTTGAGACATGGGAAAGAGCATAGCAGGGTTCGTGAGCAGGCATGAAACCCTAAATTAACTATTTTTACTATTCCTTTTCCAGTTTGTCAAAGGGGGCATAGTCAGCAGGGGGCTTGCCAACTGAGGGATGAAGGGTCAGAACATGACAGCAGTGTGGCAGGCCAAAGCTCACAGCTACCCCAGGCACCTTGGTCCATCTCTGGACACGAGTGGGCACCATGACCAGCAGCTTCTTCTCCACCTGATTGCTTGTACTGGTTCACTTTCCTGACAGGTTGTTGATCTGAGCTACCTTTTTCATGGGACACATAAGGCTCAAGAACCAAAGCTAGAAAAGATGCAGTTATCACAGTTAGAATGGGAAAGTGGGAGTGCCTTTTTGAAGCTGTAAGGCTCATTTTATCATCAAATGGCTGCTGGGCAACAGCTTGGACTTTGAATGCATTTCATCCAAGCCATACAATCCGAACAGTGAGAGAGAGAAGGGGATGTGAAATGGGCATCACAAAAATAACTAGGGTGGAGGGAATAGAAGAAACAAAGGAGCATGGGACAATGACCTGATTGGTTGCAAAACCCGTTTGGAACACCTAAGAACACCCACGAGCTCATAAAAACCTCTGGACAAAGTCTGCTTTCTGTAGAATGGAATCAGGCACATTTCTTACTTGTAATATCTGGGTTGAAGGTTCTGCGTCACAAACAGTTGTAAGAGCTGCTAATGTCAGTGGCACTTGATACTGGGTAAAGCATGGCATACTACCATCAGCCATTCATGACAAACAGAAATGATGTATTAGGTTTTTGGTTAGTAGGCAAAAGAAGGTGCTAGAGTATGTAACTTTTACAACTCTGTACAATTCACATTGATCCGAGAATGGATTTTTTTTTTTTCTCTGACTAACAATCTAACCAAATTCTTCTCCCCATAGTCCCTTACGTAGTTCCTGGGAAGTTAAGAAACCTACCTGTGTGTGCAAGCCAGGCAAGCAGAAACCTGGTCAGGACTGCCCTACCCCCATTGTCTGGTAGATGGCTACCATGGTAGTAGGCTCCCCTGGAAACAAATCATGCTTCTTTGTAATAATAATGCTTTTAAATGGAGCATTAGAAAGTGACAAACGAATCTGGCAAGTCCTTTAGAAAAGCATGAAGCTCTTTTTTGTGTTTTTCCCACTCCTCTATAAAATGCTGAGCATATTTTTTGCTCCTCTAGTGTTGAGATCTGCACAGCCTGAAAGCTAAGCTAAAAGACTGACTTTAACCTGCTGTTCACAAGCACACATAGTGTCTGTTTCCCTTCTGGAGCTGTGTTTTGTTTTGCCCCTTCTGTGTTCCAACTGCAGTACCTGTAGAAACAAAATATTCTTCCTCATCAGGATGAGTTCACATTTGTTTGGCAATTGATTCAGTGATATGTAGGAGTTAATCCCCCTAAGTCCCCTTTAAGGTCTATGTACCGACCCACCAGTTCCTCATGAGCAATTTGAAGTGATATAGAACCGCCCTACCATATATTCAGCTGGGGATGTTGTAAAACAAAGATGTAATTTAGCAGCTCTTCCTGAAGTGCCACAGTTCTTTCTTGAAAATAGGAATAAAAGTTTTACTGTCACTCAACAAAATATGAACTGGTGCCTACCCTGCTGAGGACAGCTTCTGAGCCACAGCAGGCTGGCAGTTTCCAGGCCAAGTGCAGGTTGCAGCAGAGGGGCAGCCCTCACTGGTCCGTGTAGGAGCTCCAAGTGCAACACTACTGCTTATTTTCCAAGCAGTGAGCTGAACCAAGCATGCAACAAATTTTGTATGGTCAGCTGTGCATTCTCAGAGTGAGTATTTAACCTGGGGAAGAATGGATGTAAGAAGATAATGTGTATGTATTGGGAGGGGAGGCAATTGTTTTTATGCAAAAAAAAATAGTGTTTGGAAATTACTGTTTGATCCACAGGGTTTTCTAGAGATAGATGAAGAATGTTAATTGTTTGGGTCAAGAAAAGTCTGTAATTTTGGCATACTATTCAGAAAATAAAAAATCATGATTAGTACAGACATTGTTTAACTGTCTACCCTTGAAACTTAAGCATAGTTTTTTTCCTATTTAGCCATGTGTAGGTTTTCATGCTGAACAGCTGTTTTCAGAAGCCCAATGATGCTAAGGGTGTAGGCTGGCTACCCTTTTCTCTCCAGTTCATACATCTGGAGCAGTCCAGTCGAAGACTACACTGTGAAAACAATAATTCTTTAATATTAGTCTCATCACTAAAAGCATACAATTCATGTTATGACAAAGAAATGGTTTCAGATAATTTAGCAAGTGGCATCTCTATTTGCCAGCTGCAACTGGATCTTGTTCATCTCCCAGTTGAGGACTTTCCTTTCAATTGATACTGTTGATGAAATAGCTGAGACTCAACTCCAGATACCTTAACTTTCTGTTTTCTGCTGATTTTACTGCTGGATGATTCTCCTGGATTCCCTACTCTTCTTATTAATTATACAATGAAAAGATAACAAAATACTACAAAGCACTGCCATGTCTATGGAATCCAGTGTATTGGATTTTTTGCCTGGAGTGGCAAGCAAGATTAATTATTCTGATAACAGCAGTCTTAAACCCTTCATCACATCCAGTAAAAAGACACTGTTAACATTCAGACTGAATTATTCTTGGTCTTGAGAGGTGCAAATGGCAGACTTGGCATTTCGAGAGCATTTGTGCCTTTAAAAAGTCCTGTGCCCCTCTTACCTTCTCCTGCTCCTTGGGCCAAATTCTTGCTGCAGGGCTGGCTGCTAACATGGGGGCAGGAGGCAGCCCTGCAGATGGTTGTGTAGGTATGAACATTTGGCAGAGCCCTTGAATTTTAGGTAGACAGTATAATTACTCTGTCACTCAACACACACAAAAAAAAGAAAAGAATAAAAGAAGTTATTTTGTTTTTCTCTGATTGCCTTAGTTCCTGCTTTCCTACAGTGAGATTGTCAAGAACTGTTGCATGGCTTTTGAAAGCTAATTTGAGGTCAGACAGTGAGTCAAAATTGATTCTTGATTTTTGTCAACTGTGAGCTGCAGCTGAAGGGTCTGATTCGGGAAGAGGGTGAGCCATACTGGCGTACTGCTCTCACTGGTGGTCCCAGCTCTCAGCATCTTCTGGACTGGCCTCCATTTTTCTGCGCTCCCTCTCAACTGATAAAACTCAGGGGCAGGATCCTTTCAGCTTAAGCCCCGCATGTTCCAAAATTTCTTCGATTTTGGTATAGGGAAAGGAAAAGAAAGTTAGATGTCTGGGGTGTGTCCTCATTAAAAGGAGGCTGGTAACCAGCCAGCTGCACAGCCGGAGCCCAGCTCGGCTCATGCATTTGTAACTGAAACACCTCGACTTTCCGGAAGTCTCTAAATGGATTGCTTTCAGTTGGAGCAGAACACAGACATTATAAAACCTGCAATTACTTTTACTGTAGGGCCATAAAATATAGATCTGTTAAAGTCTGGGTGCAGAAGACATGGGCGTCCTACAGTTCCGACCAGTGCAGATGAGAGTCTATTATGGATGATGAAAACAAGGTACTAGAAAATCCATTAGAGCTATTCGTTGCCACTTGCAATGATGGTCCCTGTAACCACATTAAATCAAAGTGTCTCTGGGACTTCATTGCAAGTTTCTTATATCAATACCTTATGCTGATATAAATAATAGCGTAACAAAATCAAGGAGAAGAAATTACATTGCATTGCATGATTTAGGGATTTGTGATCAATTATTTAGCATTTAGATCAGAGAAACACTTAATGTTTTCCATTGAGGTGGGACCCTGTAGTGCTAGGGTCTGTGTACGTATTGAGCGAACAAACTGTCACAGGGTGCTTTGACAATCTAAATTGGGTTAAGGACATATGAGTGTAAAATGAGAGAGTAAAAATGATTAAACTCCTCTCTAGATACTGCTGCTCTGGGATTGAAACTATACTCATATCCAGTAAGAGAACAGAAAGACGCGTTTGCTTTTGAACTCTAGGAAACAGCAAAAAAAGAGACTGACAGAAACCTGCGGTCACTGTGTGTAACACAGCTCTCTCTCCCCATGCTCTTCAAAGCCCCCTCCTTTTCTCATATGCTGTCTACAAGCAGAAACAAGACTGGCTGGTGGCTCTTCTGGAAATAACGAGGCTGGCCAAGAGTGGTACATGAAGAGACACACGAGCAGCATGTTTTTGTGTTAATAAATGGAACGAGATTGTCATCATGCTTTAGACAAGAGTCTGGAGGGAAAACCATCCTTGTTCTTCCTGATCCGTCAGGAGGTTTGTATTTGAGTTTGCAGGCTCTATGAGCTCAAAACATAGAAGGGAGATATGAATCAAATATGCCAGTAAAGTTCAGTGAAAGTAGTATGAACCCAAAAAAATGACACCCCCCCCCAGCTCTGTTTGCAGTATGTAATTATTATGAGCTGGTTGGCAATCCTGCAATAATTAGGCACAACAGCATGAGTTAGGAATGTACCATCAATCTTAGCTTACAATTTCTTTTCTTTTGTTGGTTTATACTAACCTCATTGTTTTTAAATAATGGTGTGCATCTTTGTGAAAAACGTTTAAAATTAAGAAGCCCACCTCAAAATAAACTATAGCGGATTCCTCAGTTTCTAGCATGAATGTGTAATTTGCATTTTAGAAATCTACAATTCACACAACCCCAGATTATAAGAACTATGTCTTGCTGATGCAGACAAGCAGACGTATCTGTGTTATAAGTCATCGGTTTCAAAATAGTTTTAAACAATAAATCTGAAACCCAGACTTGTAAAATGCTACATTTGCAGGGACTGCCTGTGTGGGAGTAGTTCAGGTAAGGAGGGCAGAGACTCTAAGTACCTAAAGGATGTGAAAATCAAATTTTTACTCAAGGTGGCTTTGCAAATCTCAGCCTGTTTATTCAACATAGTCATCTCCGTGCATTTGTCTCTGAAACAGATGTGTCAGGGAAGCATGTTTCTGTCCTGAAGGACGATACTGCTGTAATGAAGACAGATTTTCAGTTTTCTTTTGGGATGCATGTGGGGTAGAATGGAGTGATGGTCTGCTCTTCTGTGGACCTGGAATGACAGAGCACTGTTTGTCTCTCCCCAGAGAGCTCTGGGCAGAGAGCCCTGGAGCCCTTCCTCAAGCTCTGGGCAGCTGGAGTTGATGCCATCCCAGCACATCTGCCTGGGCAGGAGCAAAGTCTTAGTACAAGCAGCAATGCTTACTCCTAACGCATGTCCACATTCTTTCTATCAGCCACATGTGCTGGTTGGCCCCAACACAACCTGCAGCAACTGATTCTCTGCCCTTAAAGTCTGGATTTGCTGTATCACCTCCATTATTTAAAAGGAGGGCAGTGGTGAGTATCCTAACTGAACAACCTTTGGGGTTGTTGCTAGTCCTGTTTTGATCCTTAATTAGACCAGTCCTGGAGAGGGGCAAAATACACTTTGTCCACATTGCCGGCACGTATATGGAGAGTGGGGGAGCCTACAAGTGAGTGTTACAGCATTATGTCAGTATTGCACCTTTTTCTTGTCCACTTCACTGTGCAGCGGTGCCAGGAAGGTGGATTTATCAATTATTTACCAAAAGGCTACAGATTAAATAAACACAAAGCCTCCTTGCTCCCACCAGCCTGTGACTATGGGCTCTCTGAACCACTTGTCTGCATGCCGTATTACAAAGGCAAAAGGCAGGAAAGCTTCCTGCCCTCACGCTGTTGGCATGATAGAACCAATGTCCATATCTCTAGTATCCCTGAGAAGAAAACTTTCAAGGTTTAGCTGAAACTTCTGGGGGCACCTTAGAACATTGCTTCTGAACACATCAAAGTTACAGCTTTTACAGCTGTATATGTGTGCCTGTGTACATATGTAGGTGTATATAAATATAAAAAAATAGTAATTAAAAGTCTACTTCAACTTCCATTCCTGGAAAGCAGAATATTTTCATCGGGTTTAATAGGAGAGTAGAATCAAGTGCCAGTTCAGGAAAGTGCTTTAATCTGAGCTTTGAGGAGGTGACTTGTCCCAGAGACTTCAATTAGGCATGTCAGCAAAAGCTTTGCTGACTAAGGACTTTCACAGCTCAGCTGATGTGGAGGGCAGCATCCAAGCTGGATGCTATAGGATCTTAACCTCTCTCAAGAACCCCGTGCAGCAGCCAAACATCTGCAAAACATGCAGAGTAATCATAATAATTCCCTCAGCAGCCTCTTTCCGAGACAAAAGGGAAAAGAAAGAGTAGAAAGAAAGAAGGAAATTCATTTTAGTTAGCGTTGAAATACTCCCGTGATTATTGCCTTCGCATTTTTTAGTTCGGGGCTATATATTAGAACATTTCTACTCTCAACACCAAATGTTGTAACAAGGTCCTCAGGGCTAATGAGTGGTAAGAGAAGGAAAAGAAAACCCGTCATACTAGTTTTGTATTCCCCCATTAACAAAAGTAAATCTTGATCCTTAGGAGGAAACGTGTTTTAGGGCTAGTTAGCACTATTTGTTGGTTGCCACAAAGAGCTTTCATACCTTATTGCAGGGATGGCCACCTCCCTGACCGCATGAGCAATATACCAAAATCTTCATATGCTTGACAGCCTGTTGTCCTAGAATTTATATGAACCCCTTAACTGGGCAAAATACAAGTATTAGGGTCATGTCTGCCTTCTTTACAGTCACCTTTACTAAAGCTTTTTTTGATTGGTTTCTGTGGGGAAAGAGGAAGGGGAAGAGGATTGTGAGGTGTTTTTTGCTTTTCTTTCTGAAGCACTGATGTATGCGATACACTGATCTTGTTGTACCTGATGCACTGGACTCGTTCAGTCCTCTGCAAGCGCCGGTGATGGCTCTTGTGTTTTTGCTGAATGGCTGCCTCTGGTTAGTGACTAGTGGGCAATGAGCAGCATGATCACACCAAAGTTGTTTTACGCAGAAGGCCTGTTTACACAGGAGGGGTCAGAGGGTTGTGGTGACCCCATGTGGAGATGAGCCTATGTGAGTCTGTGAAGCTGCCTTCAAAGTAAAGGTACACTTTAGCAGGTTTAGTTCCGAAATGTGTTGTGTGTACAAATGGAGAAAAGGAAAGTAAAATGAGAATATTTTTCACATACCATATGTAATAACCCTTTAAATACTCTGTGAGCCCTCTAGTGGTGCTCTTCATGCCCTGGAACCCTCCAGGAGCCAGGAACCCCTTTTGCCCTCCATTTTAGTACCAACACCACTCTTGCAGTTTCTTCTTGTTTCAGATTACTACTAAAACCAGAGAGATTAGAACCTTATTTCTGCCTATTCATGACAAAACATCCTTCAGAAGGTAAGGAGGAACTGGCTGAAACCTCTTTCCCTCTTTAGTCCTCCCCATACAAGCTCAGTTCATCTGCAAGAGATGCCTGCTCCTCGGTGGGTGTCCTGCAGCTCCACAGTTCCCACCTCACAGCTGCTGCCATACTCCCATGGCGTCATTGAGACCTGTAGGTGCACACTCTGTAATTCTGCAGAGATGACATTATAATGAGCCTCTGTGCTGCTGCCTCTGTGGGGTGGAAGCCAAGTGAGGTGCTACTGCCCAACTCATGAGCCAGGGTCGTGTGAGGGCTCTGCTTTCACAGGAGTGCATGGCTGCTGCATTCCAGTCAGCCACCGTGGACAATTAAGGCCACATCATGCCTAGTGTGGCAGTTACAGGTCTGGTTTTCAGCATGCCAACCTTGCTGGGGTTTGCCAAAGCAGCACGGTAAGGATACAGGGCTGCAAGCAAGAATTTACCAGAGAATAATTTGACTGGAAAATCCTAAACTTATTCCTGAAACGGCTCAGCTGTGGGATTTCTGTACAGTAAAAACCATCACCCTGCTTTTATTCTAAACGCAGTTCTGAGCACTCCTTTATTTTTTACAATTGACTCATAAAGACTACAGGAGGGCACCAATTAGTGAAATAAACCTCTAATCCTCAGTGCAGTGCCTGCTATAGGACTGCTGTTTAACAGCCTTCTTGCTAATCAATTCTCTTCAGTCAGCTAAATGCCATAGATGCTATGTAAATAAATGCAAGTTTAAGAGTGTTCTTCAGTAAGCAGTTAAAGCTATGTTCTTTCTACTCCACCATAAAATCAGCAAGCACATTCACAGATACCTACTCCACCTTGTACAAATGACTTTCTTGTTTGTTTGATTGCTGCAGCTTGGGAAAAAGTAGAAACAGGGAATAACAATAAACTGCCTGTTCTTGAGCAACATTTTCAAAATCTGATACCTCAATGGAAACCCAGGTATAGAGCAAAGATGTTTGGTTTAGTCATAATAATGTCCACAATTCAGGTTGTTATTTTACTCCATTGTAAATTTCAAGCCAGACTACCATCCTTCAGTTTTCCTGATAAAAGTGATCCTCCTCACAGACTTTCTCATGGATAACATTCATCCAGAAGAGATTTTTTTTCCTTACAAGTTAATATTTTCTTGAAATACATAGTAAGTGTAATTTGAAATGAGGCAGTGTGCAGAATTCTATCGAAGACAAATGCAACCCAACTCCATCAAGGATGATGGCAAAAATCCTATCATCATTAATAAAACTAGAATATCACCCCTGGTATGCTTGTTTGTGTATTTCACCTGGTTTGCTCTGTCAGTGAGCAACACCTTGTAATTGACAAAATTGTTCTTCCTAAGTAGGGCCACAGAAAGCTGGACAACAGTATGTGTTTGTTGTTTCTCTTCTGTGCTGTCCTGAGGCAAGAGAAATTATGCTTAGGAAGAGATAATCAAAACCTTAATAGTTTCAATACTACATCCCAGTATCCTTTAACACAGAGATCAGTGTATTATCACCAGGAGAAAATGAAGACATGAGGACATGAAATGACATGCCCTGAATTATCCAGCAGAACTTGAAATAAAGCACAGGTGTTGCGTGTTCATGGCATTGAGCAAACATTTAAAACAAAGCAAATAATATGAAGCTGTGTCCTGCAAGCTTCACTGAGTTGCTCACAGAACATTCTTCAGTCTTCATATTAATGTTGGATAATAAATCTGGAATAAATAAAACATTTTGTTTGAGTGTGCAGCATTTAAGAATTTTCAAAATCTCCAAAGCTCCTTTATTTTGACTGTGTAGGGAAACATAGCCTTTTCTCTGTTTTGATTTTTTTTTTTTCTATGTGGTTTTGTTTATCATTTCTTGTGATGTTGGGTGATACAGATCATGGGCAACTTCAAACACTCATTCTTTTTAGAGATAAATGGTCTTAATTAAACAAATTTCTTCTGTGTAATGGGAACTTATTAATCTAGCAGTGTCTTATACATTAATAGTAACTAATTTCCACATATATATATCGATTTTAGCACATGACACAGGTGATGAGCTTTTCACTGATTAAAATGGTGAGTCAGCTGAGGTAAACCATACTGACAGACCATATGCATATGAGATAGGACTGTTGAAATCTAAGAATTTCATAAAGCAGAAACAAAACCACCACATTTCTTACTGTCCAAATGTTTATAACTTAGACCCACCACTTATTTCTTCCTATGCACACATACGCACAAAATTTTTAGTATTTTATTACGCACAGAGGATTTAATCTGTTCACATACTGCATGTGAAAAGTAATCCTGAATCTTTAGTTTAATTAATAGGCAGTTAAATTATTTCAGAATATGTGTATAACAGGCAAGACTACTTAAAGAGGAATCTTTCTAAATTCAGTAGCAGAAGTGGTAGCAATTTTATGATTTTGGAAAGCCTATAACAATTTATTGTCCTTCAGACAATTATTCTATCACCCGATGCCCCCTCCCCAACCAGGAAAGGGGAATTGGGAAACACAAAGAAACACAGGGGTTGAAATTTAAATAGATTTAATAGAATAAGACTAAATAATTAACAATAATAGTAGAGAACCAGTATTAATCCCGATACTGATATAAGATATACAAGAATTATACTCAGCCAATTCTCTCAGCAGGAAGCTGTGCACTCCCAGCAGTGGACAGTAAACGTGGGACACTGTGAGCCCAATGGCTTCAGGAGGAAGGGAAGCGCTTAGGGGTCCGGCACCAGGGCTAGGAGTTGTCTGGATCGCCGCCATCAAGGGAGAGAGCTACACAGCAAACTTTTCTAATCTATATTGAATATATGGTATGGAATAATCCTGTTGGCCAACTTGGGTCAAGTGCCCAGGCCTTGTTCTTCCTTGTACCAGCACCTGGCAAGGCTTGAAAACACTGAGACCTTGAATCTCACAGAGCCTGGCTGGTTATAAAGTAAATGTTTTCATGAACTCAGACACTAGAGTCTTCTGAAAGTGCAGTTTTCTGCAGCATTAGAAGGATAGTTAGTCCTGTGTCTCTCAGCCCAGGACACAGACCCTGCAAATTCAGCCCAGTGCAAATTACAAGACAGAAGACTGGTCCTGCGAAAAACTAGAATTGAACAGAACTCATTGAGTTCTGGTGAAATTCCATGATGGCAAAATATAGCAATTTATTTGGAGAATATTCGAGAGGGTTTGTTTTGTTTGGGGATTTTTTTTAAGTGTATTTCAATTTTCTTTTTAGTATGAAAGGCTCAGAAATTTGGTTTCCTTAACTTAACCCTATCCATTTAGAAAAACATTAGAGGCTTTCTCTCTACCTTGCATTGAACTGAAAATATAAGTGTTTAGTATAAAACAGCTTTAAAATATGTAGCATATTTTCCTGCCAAAGATCTGTGTCTGCTGTTACTAGGGCTAGTGGTTTGTCATAATAAATCATACAAGTTGTCATGGGGAAAGTGCAAGGCAAGTATCGTGTGTGTGGTAAAAAACATGGATCATTTTATTTAAATACTGATGTTCTCAATTTTTAAATAGACATACTGAAATAAGAAAGAATATTCTTGTTAACTATTTCTCTTTAATTCAGTGACAACGATAAGGCAGAACCACTATTGCTCCCTCTTAGTTTCTGCTGCCCTGCCTGTGCGGAGAGGGTTGAGTGTGTAGTTTCGTAGGCTTGTGTATTTCTGCCTGAGTTCCACAGACTCCTGAGCTCACAGATGACTCCTGCAGGAGCTGCCAGCAGCCCAGCCAGGCAGCCAGGGAAAACCCTGGTAAGTGGAGTTAAGCTCATCTTACCAGCTTTCAGCCCTTCGATGGAAAATTGTAGGGATCTGTGATGAGACAAGATGAAAATCATTGCCATTACAGATTTTCACGAAGGCAACCTTGTCCCTAGAAGTAGTATCTCTGGGCTCCCTCCATAATCACAGCTGAGATAAGGTGTCCTCAATCACTTGTCCAGAGAAGTCCATATCCGTCCACTGACAAGAGGATCAGTCCTAGAGGGTGACCCTCCAGGAGCTAAACTTTGCCTCTGTGAATTTTGTCCCCAGTTAAGCTCTCCTCCATCCAAACCAGAGATGTCACAGAACCAGAGGGAACGCTTTCACATTAAAAACAGCTCTGCCAAACCAGCACCTACCTTCCACTGAAAAACAAAGTTCTGTTTCCTCTCCCCTGCTCCCTTTCCTCAGTTGCAGGCATACATCTCCTTCTTCGTATTGGCTTTGGCAATTCTGTGGCCTCGGGGTGAATTGGCTCAGTTGACAGGTTGACATATCTGGCAGCAAACTGTTCTGTTATTTGCATATTTATTTACAGGCATTGTTAGATTTCCTCTGGGTCAATTCTTTGAATTGATTTGCCCCAGGGCCATCTGATTGCTGCAGCCACCCCAAGAGGATTAGTGTGGGAGTGTGTGGCTGGGGGAGGAGAGAGCAGGACCTCCTCCCTCTTCCTTGGCAGGACTCAGCAAGATGTGAAATCCTAACCAGAAGATGAAGCTCAGTGGCATGTTAAGCCAACATGAGCTGGTGCTGCAGCTGTCCCGCCGGGTCCCTCCTTGTTCCTGTCCCTTCTTTTCTCCTGTCCTGTCCTTGTACCAGCTCCGGGGCTCAGCTGCGGTAGCTGGCTGCAGGAGCTGACTTTGCAGAAAGCTCAATGCTTTCTTGCAGTCCTTTTTTTCAGCTGCACTGGCAGAAATGCATTCCCCTACTTCGCTGCATATGCAGGCAAGAGCCCACCCACTCAGGTGGAAGGGAGCAGGCAGCACAGGATGCAGGACCACAGTAGACAGGATGCAGGTGGCTTGAACTACTTTGGAAGTGCCCCTGAGATATCCAGAGGAAACCATGAGCTCTAGCCATGCGATTGCATCTATGAGATGAGAGCCCCCTGGAAGTGTTCCCAATGTCTCTCCTCCCCACATCGTTCTCCACATCTCTCTTCTCTTAAGAAACAAATGTCTCCTTATGGCAAGAGCTGTGGATTGACTTTGAAACACATGAAGCCAGCTGAAAACAAAATATATTTGACAGCTATCACAAAACTGCAGCTTGAACAGTGATGGCAGCCTAGATGTCGAAACAGCACTGAGAAAGTCAGATGCACTGTGGTGGCAGTCGTCAAAACCTGACATGATGGGAAGTATCCTTCCTGTATCTACACACAGGCATCCCAGAAGCCAGAACTGTCTTTCTACATCTGGCTTACAAAAGCTTACTTCTACACTGCAGATATCAATTCAGTTTTGATTTCTTCTGTGCGATGAACAAATGTGAGCATTTGGGTTTAGTAAGCCACAGCTGTGAGATACCTCTGACAGGGAATCTGCAAAACCAAATCCCCCAGCCTGATGAATATTCTCAAAACTAAGCAAACTCAGGCTTCTGTACACTGGATATCACACAGGCTTTCACAAGATGTGAGGGACTGGTGAAACAGAACAGTAAGTTTAATTAAAACCCAAAAAATGACTATGAAAGCAACTATGTCAGTAACTGAGTACCACATCCTTGAGATATGAAGGATTAGCTGTTACAGGCCTGATTTATCACTGTGTTATACTCATTTTACGCTGGTGTAAAACCAGGATGATAGAGCTATGCTGAATATCACTAAAGATGAATCCCTTCAGTTCTGTCATACACTTTCACAGCCATAAAAACAGCTAATAATTGAGCAAATCAAAGAATAAACTGCTAAAAATTTAATGGTAGAAATGTCCGATGCAGGGAAAGACAACCATTATACTCCTTGATCAACACAGTGATCAAGGAGTGATTATTGCAGTGGTTCAGCATAAGCGGCAACAGACATTTATTGAAAAGCTAATTTTCAATAAGATAAAGACCTCTTGCAAAGCAGTATGAAAATGTCTTTGATAAGTAACTAAACCAGGCTGAAGTTTCTTAAATGCTCTAGAGTTAAATATACACCTTATGTATTTGACCATCTCCATCTTACCACATTATTTAATGTTTGCAGCTCTTCGAACCCTATTCTGTTATTATTGAACTCGTTGTGCGCTACTTTATTGTACTGCAATACAGTAGAAGGAGGTCACTGATTCACAGTGACTTACTCACAGAATAGTACTATAATCAACAGAAACAAGTGTGTGACTCTGTAACAGCATATTCTGAGTGGATATTATACCACATGTTGCAAAATTTATATTCTTCACAAAGCGTATGTTTCATGTTGTGAGAGTTCATATTTCTTCTCTAAAATTACGTCTGAGGCTTTATCAAGTGCAAAAGGTATTAGGAAGAGCACTTGAAAACACTCTGAAGTTCTGGAAATGCCGAGGAAGGAACCTCATTTCTACGTGTGCTTATTTGAACAGAAACGTCAATGTGCAGAGTGATTGCTAGGCTAGAACAGTGCAGGAAAAGAACTTGCAAAAAGGAGGCCAGCGGGGCTGGGATTAGTGTATTGTGAGAAAAGTACACACCTTGCGTGGTAGCAGGACATTTGAATAATGCAGTAACAAATGGCTTCGTTTAATTACATCATGATTGGTTACTTCTAGCTATTTAAAATATTGCAAATGTATTCTTTGTGTGGTTGTTTCTAAGAAATATTTGGCTTGCTTTCAGTCAGTGATAATTAGTGGCAATGTTACATTCGCAGTAAATGTACATGAAGTTTATGAGCAACTGAACAGCGGGACTTAAAGGTATCTATTTGGCATTTCCAGAGCTTTCTCAGAAGAGGTGAGTTTTCTTCAGAAGAAACTTCTGAGAAGCCTATTTACCCATGTAAATATCTATATACACTCATTTACTGTAAGTGAAAGCAGATTTGTGTCGTGTGTTACTTTTATTTTGATTGATTATAGATTGTTTGCCCTTTGATTGCTGCTAATGTTCTGTGGAACTATTTGTTTTCCTGCAGAGCTAATGGTATTAAAGGAGAAGAGATTGCCACCTTCTTTTGGATTAACTCAATTTAAAAGTGGTTTTGTTTAAAAGGGGGAAAAAAGCCCCAAACAGATTGCCTATTGTCTCACCTGTCCACTTTAGAAATGTCCACAAATGCAGATGCCTGGGACATGGCTTACTACTGATTAAGGGAAAATATTTTTGTGAGAAGCCCTCTGTTAAATTATTGGCAACAAATCACTTGTCACTTAGGGCACACAGCACTTGTGTTTCTACTGGTAAAAACTGGAGCGAACACGGTCTAAATTTATCTACTATTTATCCTGAAAAGTTTTAATAAAGACTTAATTGTGAAGGGGTTTATGTGTAATGGCTGGTGGCTGGCGAATGTATCCCAGTCCAGGGAAAATAACTTCTGCTCAATATTTCAGCATCTTGGGAATTAGAAACGTGGTTGGTAGAATTTATGAAAAGAAGTGCAAATAAATACATAAAGGTTTGATCATTTGGAGATTGCTTCTCATAATTGCTCTTTGTCTTCCTTTTGCCTTATTCTCTCCCACTGTACAGCCCCTAATGCCTTCCGTTTGTGACAGCGAGGGCATCTGGGAGCCAGTGCGGAGACCCAGGGGCCGGCTGCTGGCTCACCCACCCTCAGTACAGGTTGATCTCACCACCTCAAAGGGCTCCAGCCTTCCTGAAGAAGCCCCTAAACATGCCTTATCAGGAGAAAGCAAAAAAAAAAAAAAAAAGGAGGCTTAGGGTTTCATTGTCATTTCATTGTTAATCAGAGAGAGATGCCATACCTGCTGTGGGCAAGGGCTTTGTCGCCCTACAGCACTGCTCTGGTGACAATTGTCCTTCATTTGCTTTCTGTGGAGGACTTTGTTGACAACAGACTTTTCTCCACCCGAAAAATGGAAGCAGCTTTGCTATTCGTCTTTCCCACTAGAGTTTTTCAGCAGCAGGTGTGCCACAGCAGCACGGGAGAGCTTGGAGAGTCTACTGCTCTCACAACACAGAGGAAGACAAAGGCACGTGGGCTTGAAGAGCCTTTCAAGAGACTCTTGAACCTGAACTTCGTTGCCTCCACACTTGTTTTGAAAGAAAGCAAAGGGCCAATTGCTCTAACAAAACTGGTAGTGCAGCAAAGGGAATTTAAATCCTAAGCATGTTTTTCTTCAAGACTGTGCGGACTTTTCCATTTGGTCACTGGTCTGCCTTTTTATTCCAGCGTTGTTGTAGGAATGTAAATTAGGACTAACAAGGAACAAAATGGCTTCTGTTCCTAAGTAGATACTTAAGTTATGGCCATTGGATGTCAGTTTCAAATATCATTGGGGGAACTGAGTATTAACATCTTTTGTTTCAGGCTGTAATTATTTAATTTTACACCTTTATGGTCATCACTTGTTTTCATAGGCAGATTTTGTACAGTCTCACATATTGTGTTAAAAAAAGAATCTGAAATTACTAAGGCCATAATTAGGACTGAAACTAGGAACAACTCTTCCTAGTAATTGCAGATATGATAAGTAGTTATAATTTATATTGGCTTTTTATGTCAACACGAGTTCTACAAAGAGCAAACAAAAACATGTCAATGACTCCATGCTTCTTTTTTTCTGCCAAATCTGTCCCCTTCTTCATGGTTTCTGTGAGCCATGGCCACACTATGGGACAACTGTGTGCTGAGCATATCTGTCCATCAGGTGTTGCTGCATCTCTTCAGAGCAAAACCTGTGTATGAAACACCCCAGAACTCATCCACCTTGCCCCCTCCTCCCTCTGTGCCATGTCCTCAAGCAGTGTTCTGACACAAGAAGAAAACTGTGTGTATGCAGAAATGATGGGGTGCCTCTCCTTAAAGTGGGGCTGAGCTCCTCACTTTTATTCCTCTGTGCTTCATAGGAGAAAAACCTGCAAAGCAAATGAATGCAGCTTTTAAAATAACTGTTTTAAAGCAAGGCTGAAAAGTGCAAACAAGCTGGTCTGACTTCCACAGAAGAGAAAGGAAAGTGAACTCTGGGGATATTTAAAAGCCATGTAGATGTAGTGCTGAGGGACATGATTTAGTGGTAACTTGGCAGTGCTAGGTTAATGGTTGGACTTGATGATCTTAAAGGTCTCTTCTTACCAAAATTATTCTGTAATTCTGCCTTTTTCTGCCCTGCAAAAGTGGCGCTGATTATTGCTATCTCTCACCAGGCACTGCCAGCTTGGCTGCCTGCAGAACCCTGTTTCAAGGGAGAGAGGAGCCCTGTGTTCCTGCTCAGCAGCTCGCAAGCTTCTAATAACTGAGCTGGCAAAGTCAGGGGATCCAGTGGATGGAAGTCCTCAGCACTAAGTGTGTTACAGAGCTACAGCAAGCCAACACAGAGATGCCTGGCCCCAAATCTTCCTCCAAAGCATGTCTGATGGGCATTGCAACCTCCCTGATTTCAAGATACTGCAAAAGTACTTTAGGAAATTAAAAAACTATGACAGCCTTTCCAAAACTATGTGTTTATATTTCAGATGTTTGCAAGCTCACGCTTTTAGAGATAATTTGCATAACAAACCAGATGTTTCACATTTCAGTCACTTATTGTGAACCTTGAGGTCTGGTGCTACAGTCATGCCGATCTTAAGGCTTAGAGGTTTCAGCCATCTAGTAGAACTCCACATGTCATTCTGTCCTTTCAGCGATGACTCAGACATAAAAAAATTCTCACTTTTATGATATTTCTTTAAATTTAGTTTACATTAATATTAACATACAAATAAAACCCAGAAAGTTATTAGATACATGAATGTATTGTTAATGCCAGTGTTGAATGATTAAGTAGGATAAGAGTGCTTTTTCTCCTCCCCTGCATTTCCATAGAAAAAAGAAACTGGTAATATGCCTGAAAAACCTCTTTCAAAATGTTACTTCAGAATCACTGACTAGAAAGATCAGAACATTTCCTGAAATATTGTGGTTTGCATAAGGTCACAGTGAAGATCAAACGGAAAAATTGCACTGTGTACCAGTTCAGATATGGGAGTCTTTCCACCACTGAGTTTGCTATTTTGTAATTTTGAATATTTCCTGGCAAAAGAACATAATTAAGATATCTCTACATATTTTATTATGCATATATCTGTATTTACATATATACCCATATATATAGTAAGTACAAAGATTTTGTCTTTTTCAGATGTAAATACGAAAGTGAAGTTAGTTCAGAAAATTAACCAGTAATAAAATGTTGACAATTTTCCTTGGAAGACAGGAAAGAAGAATAAAGATTAGATTCAGAAAAACAAAAATCCACCTGAAAAGACACGCCACAGTGGTAAGCACTAACTATTGTTTTGTCATGGGGCAGCTGGATAGGATAGTTACCTACAGCTACGGCAGTGTGTCAGGTGTCCTTGAATGTTATTGAGGTCAGCTCACATTTTACTCAAAACGGTTAACTGTAGCACATAAGAAGGTAAATTAAATAAAATAAAGGGAATATCAGAGTATCTGTGCTTACAGTGTGTTGGAAGGCCTAAAGCTACAATGTTGCTGTCTGGCATATAGTGCATCTGAAGTTCATCTGAAAATTGGAAGGGGCCACAGGAAGTCATCTAATACACTTTGCAGATAACAATGTAAATCAGTTTTTGAGGCAATTAAGGTATGTGTGGTGAAAACAGAGGCAGATGCATGTTTAGATTAGTGAGTTACGCTAGGTATGATGTGTGCTGAAATTTCAAGAATCGATTGCCAAATTTGTTGTTATTCCCATTCAGGGCAAATGTTTGGGAATATGAGAAGAGTCATTAACATCCCTTCTCTCAAC
The DNA here is from genome assembly GCA_013400375.1 of Thinocorus orbignyianus. Taxonomy (NCBI): domain Eukaryota; kingdom Metazoa; phylum Chordata; class Aves; order Ciconiiformes; family Thinocoridae; genus Thinocorus; species Thinocorus orbignyianus. Next base: position 267,783 of record VXBW01003499.1, read on the forward strand.
ACATACCAGTGTAATGATTAGCAAAATATCTGAAACCATGCTATGCAGTGCTCTGTAGAAGTGTCTGTTCATGTGACCCAATAACTTTGTCTTACATTTTGTCATGTTTTGTCTTTTGTCTCCTGGTGTCCTAAAATGATGTTTTCCCACCTTGTTTGTCCTAACTCCTGATGTTAGAGACTAAAATGAAATATATGATAGAGCCTTCAGTTCTCTGGATCGGTAGGAATATTCACTTGATGAGAGTCAATGACAAATCAAAGAGGCATTTACAATGGTCATTTTAACCCTGAAATGCTCTGGCCTGTACCAAAGCAAACTGTATTGGCCAAGATCAATGTTATTGACGATGTTATCTGTCCTGCTTTGCTCGTGGCAAGAACCTATGCTTTCAATTTATTGCAGTTCACTTCTGAGGTCTGGTGTTGTCATGTAAAGCCAAACAGATCAGATGTTGTTATGATGATGATTATTAACATTATCATTGATGTTGTTTATAAATTAAAGCCTGTTTAGGAGAGCAGTTACATGCAGGACTGCTGAGCTACCCATGTTTATTTAAATGCTATTCTAAATAGGGATGAACCTGAACATACGTTTAAGTGCTTCACTGAACTGGAGCCCACTAGAGATATGGAAAGTCTCATTTTCTTCATGGGATGAACCTTTGCTCATTCCAGCTAGACCATGCAGGCATAAATCATGCTGAACAGCCAAAGAAGTATCTCCCTGCATAAATTCCTGGATTGCTTAAACTTAACACCTAATTACAGAGCTGGTGAACCTAGATACGGTGAAGGCGGTTTGAAAGGCTGCCTGAAACATCATGAGTTGAGATGCCTTTGTCGGGAGCATTGTGCTGTGATGTGTAACGTGGGTAGATTCCTGTGGGATGTTGACAGTTTGTGGGAAATGCATGTAGGAGGAACTGGGTTATGAAGACCAGGAGCTTTAGGGTTTTTTTTTTTTCTTTNAGCAGCGTGTCATGAATCTCTTGTTCCTGGAGGTTCAATACTACACCAGTTCTATCCTTTCAAAATGATGCTGGTCGATGTTCCTGAAAGCTCTAATGTTCCTTTTTTTGCTCACAGCATTTATATGGAGTGATAATCACTTGATAAGCCACGGATTTATGTAATAAATTAATCAGCTCTGCAGTGTTTCCTCCTCCCTCTGCCTGCCAGTCCGCGTCTACTGGGACTTGCTCAGTTTTTTCCAGTTACAAATAGCTCTCGGTATTGTTATTTTCTTTTTAAATCATTTGTCAGGAAAATGTTTTTTCTTCTTCACGCCAGCAGCGGATTTTTCTCCTCTGTGTTATTCTGGCCTGAGGCAGAGAGCAGGCACGATGTGGGTCTGCACTGGCAGTGGGTTCTCCATATGCAAATATGCAGAGTTTAAAGTTCACTGGCTGGCAGCAATGCAAGGATAGGGCCAGAAGTTTTGCCATTGGAAAAGGGTGACTCTTACCTTCATGAACAATTTGTGACTTTTGTGTCTGATATCAAGACGGCATGAGATATCACACCTGAAGTAGTAATGCCATTAGTTACAGAAAAAACATTTTCATGGCACTTTCCCTCCTGTACTTCCTTTTTCCTGTCCTGAATGTATGCTGGAATTGGCATATGATATCAGACCAGGATCTATTTAATCTAGAGATGGTTAATATAATCTCTTGTATTTCTTGAACTTAATGAATTAGCATATTCTAATTTTCTTTATAAATGTTCAGTCCATTTTAATCCTGTTAGAACAAAGAGTTCCAGAGAATAATTTTGGTTTTGTGTTATGTGAAAAAAATGCGTTCTCTTATCACTTCTCATGGATTTTTATCATGTAATGTTCATGTAATGTTTCCACTTTTTGAATGAGAGAAATGTTGAATAGGAGGACAGGATATTTCATTTGAATTAGAGTCATCATATTGCAACCTCTAATATATTCCTTCTTATTTTGTCTTTGAATTAAATGGACCTAATCCATTTTATCTTTTCATATAGAAAATTCTTCATTCCTCTACTTATTTTAATTATTTTTTATCTGAATCCCCTCTGTTACTGTATTATTTCCTATAAAAGCACTGACCAAAACTGAATGCAGCATCCCAGTTGGCAGTGTATTATTCATTTACCTATCACATTATGCTGTTTATAATGTATTTTCCACTCTGTGTCTTAGGTCTCATAATACATCGTTTGTCTTTTTTTATTTTATTTTTTTTTTTTTTTTGTATGCAGATGACATACTCTACAGAAGCTTTCCTACAGATATGTCGCCAGGAGTGATCCAACCCTTTTCCAGAATGTCACAGTTTATAGATCAATAAAGTGTCCGTGACTTTCCAACCACTTCTGCTAGCAGCTTTTGCTTTTTATTTATTGGTAGGTACTGGTCTGCCGTTCACCTGGCTTTGTTAAGGTTCTCACTGTGTTTTTCCTCAATTTTGGCCAATATTTGGTGTGTGTATGTGCATGCTCTGCAGATGCTTGCACATAAATACATAGCCCTTTCTTGGGTTCATTCCCACCAAGAGCTTCCCACCAGGTATGAGCAGAGGCTAGAAGACGTGAGACACACTGCCTCCCTTTCTGCCAGGCCATGTTGTAGGTTGTTTGTTCTTATGCTTCATTTCACACCCGTGTACTGTGCTGCAGCTGTTAGTGCAGAGCTGTTGCTGGAGCTCATGCAGGCACATCTGAGCCGTCTTTGAACTTGTTAGCTCAGGTGAAGCTGGCAGCAGTAGGTAGTGTGGGAGGCTGCGAGCCCTCCTGGTTTGCACAGCCTCCTCTAGGTAGCTGTGGTGATCTCTGTGCTGATACACCTACCCTCCTGTGGTACGGGAACTACGCTAGCGAAAAATGATTTACATAAAGCTCCTCAACCTTCAGCCGCACCTCTGAGGGTAACTTGTTCACAACCTTCATATCTTGGCCTTGAGGAGAGTTTCTCCAGCATCCTGGTCTGCCACGTGTTAAACAGCCTTTCTGGAAAAAGTAAAATTATCAAAGGCTTTTGGATAGTTCTAGTGCATTATATCCACTAAGGTAACTGCACTGATTCTAGCTTTTTATAGGCTTCCATCTAACAAAACCCTAATCGGTTGCTTAGTATTAAGCTACTGCCAGTGGGATTTTATTATGCTGAAATGCAAATGTATGCGCCTGTGCTGTACTCAGCAATGGCTCTCTATTGAAGACCTTGGCTGAAGAGATAGGCTATTTTACAGGATGTAAGTTTTTACACTTTAATTTCTAAAAAGTTCCTTTCTGTAGCGTGCAGAGCAGGTACAGGTTCTGTTCTCCTCCGCTGCGAATCCTACTTACTGATAGCTGGAAGCCTTGGACTATCTTTATAAACCTAGTCCAAAAGAGCATTCAAATTAAGCAATAATTTGAGCAAGATTAAGAGGACGGGAGAGAACACATGGCCAGTAGTCACCAGAGGTACACTCACATGCATAAAGTAAATCCCCAACCTGTTATAGTAATGCACTTAGTTACTGGAAATGCAATACGAGCTTACTTTCATGAACAAGGATGAAAGAACTTGTTTAACCTTTGTACAGCATTTTCCACCCACACAGAAAAGTGACATCAGATGCTTCGTATAGGTAAAAAACAAGTCAGCATTTGGGAGACTCCTAAACAAGAGACAGAGATACTGAGATCCCTCCTTGCCATGAAGTTTGTTTACTGAACTTGCTAGGTGCTTATGGCACGTTACTTGAAACGTCTCGTTACTTCTGTATCTTAATGACTCCGAGGCAGGAAAAGAACCCTTCAGCCCTGTACGTAAAGCACTGGACATGAAGCCTTTGCTGGAAGGTATTTAATGTTTGTCTATGCAGTATAAAGTAAGGCTTTTGCATTTAATTTGGGGAATGTTTTGCTTTCCAATATGCTGCTGAACAAATCATTGGTACTGAAGAGGGATCTTCACAAGGCCAATCATTAAAGTGTGAAGCCTTGGCATAGGAATCAAAATGAACGTCACTGAAACAGCTAAGTAAGACACAGGCCGGAAACATCTACCTCTGTGCGTCACCTGGGTGGATTTCAGTCCACTTCAGTGTCACCTAAAAAGCCCTGCAGGATTTCTGAAGTCCGAGGTTTCTAATCTTTTCAGAGCATCTCCACACTAATATTTTGTGTTGCTCTCAAAACAGGTTGGGGCTTAGTTCCTGCGTGTCCCAGCATGCAACAAGAAATTATTTGGTTTCAGTTGACATTTTTGACCTATGTGAACACACTTAATCCTCTTCCCTCCCCTCTGACCTGCACACACACACCACTGTCACCCCCCCCCCCCC
>VXBW01003499.1:272482-288989 GCA_013400375.1 Thinocorus orbignyianus
TGGACTTCAATGATGCTCTTGAAAAGGATTTTGCCATTCCTAGAGAAAATATGAGCGGAGGCACACCGGAACTGATGCTTTCTCAGAATTCAAAAATCCCTTATTTAAAACATGGCTTTGACAGCGCACAGCCTAAATTTTGAACAAGTTCTTAAACCACAGAATGTCTCATTTTCAGCTGGGTTTCATCACTCTATCAAAGAGGAAGTTAACTGTGAGAGGCATATGACCATGAGACTATACTTGGCTGGACTGACATCAAAAGAAATTAATTTTGGACACAAAATGATTTTTAAAATCACTGCTTCAGTGCAGTCACATTTAGATATCTTTTTTTTTTTTTTTTTCAGTGTAGAGCATATAGTGAGCTATTCTTGTGGACTGAATGACACTGTAAGTCCCATGATGTATGCATGACACGGACTTGACACTGCTGCTAGATTCCTTCAGTTCAACAGCCGTGTGAAGGCTGTATCATCCCGAGCTAAAGGAGGTCAAAAGAATAGCTTTATCTCAAGGGACATAGCCTGTAATTTAAGGCTTGGCCGAGCAAGCTCAAATCATGTGTGTGGGTATTTATATGTATATACACATATATATATGTGTATACATGAATATATATATCCACAATAGTATAGTATTATTCAATACGGATTTATAGTAATTTCATTTTCTTATAGTAAAAACGAATAACACAATCAAGTCCAACTTTTTTTTTTTTCCTTAAAGAGCAGAAAAACATTTAAGTATATGACATAGCAGGTTATATCTTGGGGAATACACAAGTACTTGTACCTTACTTTTTTGCCTGGAAAAGTAGATTAAAGGTACATTTTTAATAATAATTAAAATTAAAAAAATAAAAAGAAGACAAAAATCCATACTGAGGTCTAGCTTGTTGAGGAAAAGGCAAGGAGGGAGAAGTTGTAAGAGGTAGTGCTGTAGCAACCTCCCTGAGTTACATCCGTTTATGGGTTAGAAAACTAAAATTATTTAAGAGCATGCCCTGCCCTTCTTACTCTGGGAGTCCTCCCGCCAGGGTACTGCAAAGCTCTGGCAGCGCAGCAGTCTGAGATCCAGCTGGGAACACGCTATGCACCTCAGTGTAGCAGCTTCACTGGTGGTATGGAGTGAAATTTCTGGATGAAATTCTGGCCCTGTTGAGGGTGGCAGGTGTTTTGTGACTGGCTGCAATGGAGCCAGAATGTTATTTTCTCCAGAAGAAAAGCTAGGAATCAGAATTAATACCTGGGTACAGAACTTTTATATGTTTTAATACCAGGCATCTACTCTTGGCCCAAGGGATCACAGGATGAAATGGAAAGGAAACAATGGAACAAAAATCAGCGGCTATTTCACTGATTTTCTGGTGTTCCAGAGAGGTAGGAAATTATGATCAGTGCTAATTTATATGTACCTTGCTGGCAAGATATACGAGAGCTTTCCCACACCTGAGATCGAAAGACTGTATTTGACAACTTTTGCACTCACTAAAACAAAATAAAGCAAACCAAAGCAGAACGAAATGAAACAAAGGACATCCAAGAGCAAACTTGGAAAGCTGTATTTTGAAAGCCAAAAAGTTTTAAAAGGGACAAACATTTGGAAAAGACCTTTTAGACCTTGAACACTTCGGTACCCTAAGACGCAGGACACCTTGTGCTCATCCGACACTGCATACAATGATGGAAATTGCTGCACCCTCAGCATCACCATGAAGCATCTTAGTTCGTAGTTAGCAGAACACCACACTGGTATGGCACTAAAAGGAGCACTTACTTAAAACTTACAGTTTAGGTCCAGTCTGTTAAAGGTGTCTGAGCCCGTCAGTCCTCACCCAACAGTTTGCCCAGTGTAACAGAGTTTAGCTCTTTCTCGGTGGATCGTAAATGATGTTCTCTCTGGGAAGTACAGGAGGCTTCTTGACCTTCATAATTTCCTCCATTTATATCAGGCTAATTTCCATGGTATGTCTTTGTGTTGCCCAAAATAAATGATAGCAAGCAACATCTTCTGAGTCTCCCAGCTATGATTTCTGGCTGATATTTTCCCCAGGAATAAATTCAGGCAGTCAAATCCCATCACTCCCCTCCAGTTCGGTTGTAATAATATAATTTTATATTCTCAGTGTTGGATTGTAATTTCTTGGGATTTTACTTTTAATTTGAAGCATGATCACCTGATAAGTTGATATAATCTACAGGTACTGTCGGTCTAATACATTATAATACTCACGGCTAATTTTTTTAATTAATTGCGAACAATTTTATGGACCTTTTTCTGTAAATTTATTTTTAAATGATACGTAATTGTCTTAAACTGGTAAAAGTGTTTAAACTGGCAAGCAAACTAATTGAGATAAATGTCTCAAAACCACGGTCTCCTTTCTAGTAGAGGAAAGGCTCTATTAAGACAGGTAGCAGATGAAATTTTATAAGATTTGCAGAACTTATTCATAACTGAAGCCCATAATACCTTTAACACCGTTGGTGAATGCATTTCAAGCTAATATGATCTTTCCAGGCTGAGTATGGATTCAAACAAACAAACAAAAAAAAAAGTGCATCCTGAGTTTCAAAAATACGTGTTTTCAAAACTCTTTCTTTGCTTTTTCTCTATGCATTTTATGGACTTTGAGTAGAACTGGATCAAGCATTCCAGAGAGAGCAGTTTCAGCACCAGTGATCCACACAGGAAGCTGCATGCTAGAATTGATCAGGCTGTGTTGCAAGTATTGTGAAACTGGAATATTTGTTTTGAAAAGACATAGATCATCAAGTTGGAAAGTCTCAGCCACTTTTTTGGTTAACAAATTTCTAGCACAAAAGCACTAATTATTTCTCTTTCTGTACAAAATGTGGACTTGACTTATTAATGAAAAATTATAATTAGCCTCAAATTAATATTTGTAGGGCAGAGGTGGCATTTAGTCAGGAAAGGAAGTGATCAGAGTTTTTCATTCTCAACTTTACAAGCCAAGGTGCTGCCCAGCTGCCCTGCAGAAATCTCTCATGTCTCCCATGCACCAAGAAGCAGCAAATGAGTCCATTAGGTAGTTCTTCCTGCTCAGATGACCAGCTGGGTAACAATTAATTCTGACATTTTCAAGAGAACCGACAATTCAACAATAATTTTTACAGCTGTGAGTGAGTTCATTATGTCAGGGGACTGCATCTACAATGCACAATGGAAGTGACTCTGGGAAGGATTTGAATAAAAAGGAGCTAAGTTATGTGGAGGGACAACATGGAAGATCAAATGGAGTTGGGAGCATGAAGCCAGCCTTTGTGTAAATACGAGCATATGAACAGAGATTGCGAACGGAGCTGAATTTCACCAGGGAAGCAGACTCCCCGTACACAGCCACTGTAGGCTAAGCTTCCCTGTCAGACTTGGATTTTGCCAAAGTGCAGCACAGCGTGAGGAGGTTTCAGGCAGAGCTGTGCTACAGAGAAGCAACTCAGGAGGCCACATAAACTAAGACAGTATTAAAGACCTAGAAAGAGCACTCGTTCCATTTATTTATTTTTTTTTTCTAATTTAATGGATCCTAGAAGACAAACTCTCTGTTCAAGATAACCTGTCAACGTAGATTTCAACCATGCTGTGCTGGCATCCTCAAACTGTTCTTGCCTAGATGTTGTTTCATTATTAGTATTAAAAAAATGGGGGGCACCCAGTAGTGGACTGCAGGACACAGGCTCAAAGCCATAATTCAGAACTATATAACAATGTATATTAGGCTATTGGGTGAGCTGCACAGGACCGTGGCATTGCATGACCTAGCCTTGCAAGAGATGTAAGCAAACAAAACTTGCAGGTAGAGTCCTTAGAAGGCAAAAAACACATTAAACCACATCAAGGCTTCTGTGAGCTACTTCTAAAATGTTAACAAGCAGCTTGCTTAAAGAGCAGCGGTAACGATAAGAGCGAAAGGGATAGAGAATGTAATTGGCTAAAAATAATTTTACTGCCAGAATGCTCTTTTGAACTGCTTACTATAGCTTCACAGCAAGGTGGGTTTTTTTTTTTTTTATGACTGTGCCAGCAGTGTTATCGGGTTTAGATCTTTTGGAAAAACTTAGAATGGATGAAATGAGAGGGAGGGTGCAAAAGGTGTCTGATGGCATGTTACTGAATAGGGGCTGAGTGGGTTGTGGTAGTTGTTTTTAAATTGTATTAATAAAATGGTTGTAAATATGACTCAGGTGGCAGCGGTCTCCTACCTGAGCTAAAAGAAAGGAGGAGAGTCGGTCCCACCTGCAGCCCATCAGCTCCCATTGTGGTTGTCAGCGTTGCAATCCCAGGTGAGGTGCTGAAGATGAGACTCTTGGAGGCATCATAGTAGCCTGGCTTCAAAACAGGTGATAAAATGCAGTATCTCACTGGGCCAGAGCTGTGCTTATGACAGGCATCTCCTAAAGCACATTCCCACTTCCCTGGGCTGAAACAGACCCCCAAACAATGGCAAGAACTTACTGCTGATGTGTAGCCCTTCAGTGCACTGCTAGCCCTGCCATCGCTTCACCCTTGTGGCTCAGGGTTTGCTCCCGCAAAGTGGGAAGATCAGATGGCCATGGTGCCCTGTGGCTTCTAAGAAGTAATCTCCCCATTTTGGACCAACCAGGACTGTATTTTAATTAGACACAGTCGTATTGTTTGAAAATCTCTGCGACACGCTCACCATGGCTGATGTTAAGAGAAACTAAAGAATTATTGGACAGGCTCTCACATATGGCTTTTTTTTTTCTCATTTCTTCCTATACAATTCAGTGCCTTCAGAGAGTAGCTGTGCTGTTTGTTTGTTATTGTTATTATTAGCTTTTATTAGATTCAATGCAACCGACCTCAGTGTCCCCTATTTTTCAGTTTCTGATTTGAAATTGTTATTTGTACTGAGGAAAAGTTCAATATATTGTAGATATTACTATGAAGTAAGTTATTATAGGATAAATTATTAAAATTCCTTATATAATATTTTAATAAATAATAACCAATTGTTGAAAAATATTAAATGTGAATACTTTTACAGCTGGCTGCGTGGATAGCAAGCAGCTATGAAATGTTTATAGTTGTGGTATCCATAGGAAAATTGAGGAAGTTTTTTATACAAACTAAGCAATACCTTGATTTAGACATAGTTTTGTGGTGAAGATCTGTAGTAGTTCTAGCAATTGGTTGACACGGCATTTACTTACCGCAGTAGATGAAATTCTTTTTATAAATGTAAAAAAGCTATAAAGATAAATGATATTTGTTTGTTGTACAATTAAATGGCTAATGTCGACATTTCAATTATCCTCATTAGCCTTCAGCCTGAACACCCTACTGAGATGAATGGGATCAGCTTACAACCACGCAGAGAACTCTCTTCAAGCTGTCTGAAGAGTTGGGCATAATTCTCTGTGCCAGGCTTCTGTTCAGCTAATATCTCAAAGGTTGCTTCCATCATCTCAAAAGGCAGAGTCTGAAATAGGATGGAAATGATGGTTTAGTTCGCAGTACAGTCCCGCTTGTTCCCACTGCAAACCAATTCCAAAAATTTCAGGTGCTGAGTGTTGTGGTAACCAGCTGCATTCACTGCATTACTTCAAGTGAGACTGATGTCCCCCTCTTGTCAACTCCTTCCCCTGTCTCACTAGAAACTTTGCCTCTCTGTGCCCTCAATTCCCAGTTTCTCACACCAGCTATGAAGGTGCTTTCCACACGAGAGCCAGATGGTGGACCAATGCATTGAAATCTGCAAGAGCCTGTGGGCAGACCTGTGCAGGGGGACTCTGTGTGGCTGCAAACCATCTTAATTCACCTTTCCTCTTTTTCCTCTTTTCTCTTTCATGCCACCTTTCCTCCTCTTGTTTTCTGTGTGTTTTTTTTTCTCTAGCTCCCCTCCTGCCAGTGTGGGATGAGCGTAGGCTGACTACATTTTTCATACGTTTTAACAGTGTCAGACTTGGCATTTGGGAAATTTTACCACATTACCATTGCAGCCAGCTATATATTATGTGAGGTGAATAATCCAGATTGTCTGTAGCTGGGTGAAGAGGTGGCCAGTGAATTGTTTGGAATCTAGCTAACCTCCTTGGCTCCAACTCAAAGCCAACTATGGATGAAGACTGTGGGTGTCTCTGCACTGTGCTTCCAACACCTGCATGACCCCAGTGAGCAACCTGTCCCAGCACCTGATTCTAGTGAATTGATTATAGCACAGAATTACAGTACAAGGATTGCATTGGCAGGACTGACAGTGCAGAGTATCGAGTTCAAAATGACAGTAACCTTTCTTTTTTCTCTCTCTCTTTATCTTATGAGCATTTTTCTCATTTTAGAGTCTGGCAAAACTGATGCAGAGATAGTTCAGGTGACTTATACAGGAGAATATGAGTCAAAATATAGACTAAGTAGTCTGAATCCCTCTATAAGCAGCTTTTGTCTCATATTTTGACCCGACTTAGCTTCATCTCACATCCCAAGGACTTTTGAGTGTATGCTGTCTTGAACGATGCATGAGAGTGGCTGAGTGACATTTCCCAGACCCCTGAAAATTTAATGCTGAGATCTAGGAGTGATTCTGATGTGCTTTTATGTACATATCAAACTGAACCTCATTTTAGTATACAGTCACATTACAGTAAGTCAGATTTATGCCAATCATAACTCTGTTTGCCTTAATGAAGCAGTACCAGAAACTAGGTCTATCTATGAAAGGTTGAAGTAAGTTTCAGAAACACATTTTTTTCAGCCCATGTTTTTCCGTAGTGCAAAGAATACATTATTATTTGAATGAAATGGAAACACCAACAGTTTGAGTACTTCATTTGAATGAAAGTAAGGTTTTTCTTCATCTGTTCTCTTCATGTGCTGAAGGAAAGTGAACTGGAAAAATGCACAGCTTCAGCACAGCTGCAGAGTAACATGTAAAATGACTAAAAAAAAAATAACCCACAAACCTAGGAAATTTTCAGCATTGCTGGAAACCATGCTTTTTGACCAGAATTCAGTCTGAATCCAAAGGGGTTTTCTTTGTTTTTTTTTTGATGAGAGTGTTATTGTTGAGGGTGTTTTTGTATTGGGTTTTTTGTGTTGTTTTTTTTTGTTTGTTTGTTTTGTTTTGTGTTTTTTTTTTTTTTTTAAAATCCAACTTGGGTTTATTAGAATGTGGCAGAAAAAACTTAAAAACCTGTCCACAGCATTTTCCTGTGTGATGGAGGTCACAATGGCAGAAATTTCACAAGAACAACTGGCATCATCAGATTTCCACCTTTCAATTGGTTTGGGGCCAAAACAGTCATTGATTTTTCACTTTTTGCTGGAGCTTGTACATAATCATAGTGTCTTTTTTCTGCTATAATAAAACTGCTATGATACTAATTAGATACAGTAAAACTAGTTCTGATCATTTTTTAATTTCTTCAACTTATCATTAAGTATAGTGATGTCTATATTTTTCACATTCAGTCATATTTGAACTCAGATAAGATATCTTCAGTGAAATATTAAATAAATTACAAAGTTCTATGGAGGATTTTTTGTGTACTGTTATGAGTTGTGAAAACAAAGCAAAGTGGTAAATAAGTATTCAAGTCTTCTATTTAAATATCTGTAGAAAATAAGGTAAATAAAAACATATTTGACAGCGAATATGTCCAGTGGGAACACTTCCTTGAGTTTTACTTTATAGTGGCTAAACATTAAGTCAAGACTTTAACTTGAATTTAATGTATTAAAGCAATAACAATCAAGGCACAAGGCATTTCCTGGGAATTAATGACTGACTGGGAGAGTTGATGGGGCAATGTGAAGCTGAGGGCCATTAACCTCAGCTAGTCATTAATTTCCCTGAAAATTCCCTGTGCTGAAGTTGTTAGTGCTTTTTATAATCTTATATATTAAGCATATATGTAAACATTTTCCCTCCTGTCCAGGCAATTTTTAAAAAGATACCACAGGAAGGAGACATTAGGTAATAATGCTGTTTCCCTTGGTTTTCCTGATAAATTTAAAAAAAAAAAAAAAAAAAAAAAAAAAAAAAAAAAAAAAAGAAATAAACCATGCCATTTTCGAAGCAAAGTATAAAATCCCTAAATGAATACTGTAAGGATTGTTTGAGAACTCTAATACAATCATGCGCAGGGAGTGAGGCAGACTGTTAGCTTCTGCAGTTAACAGTGCTCGGATGGTTGTGATGGAGCTGCTGGCAGCAATATACCTCCTCATTTATTCAAAAGGTTCCACAAAGTCAGGTCTCTGATGTCCCCTTCCCTGACACTACTCACCCCTGTTCATTGCTGATATCTCACTTTTGCACATTTCCCCAGGAGTAGAAGATACTAAGACTTCACCAAATTAATTTTAATGCTTGGAACACAAAACGTTGATGCAAAATCACCATTTGCCAAAAGCGAGCAGATAAAGAGTGGTGATCCTTTCCATCTACTCAGCACTGGTGAGGCCACACCTGAGGTGCTGGGTCCAGTTCTGGGCTCCCCAGTACCAGAGAGAGATGTAACTACTGGAGAGAGTCTGTTGAAGGGCTATGAAGATGTTTAAAGAGACTAGAGCATCTGTCCTATGTGCAGACTGAGATAGCTAGGACTGCTCAGCCTGGAGAAGGCTCAACGGTATCTAATATATGTAATTAGCTGAAGGGAAGAGGACGGGTCCAGGGTCTTTTTGGTGGTGCCCAGTGACAGGACCCAAGGCAATGAGCACAAACTGAAAAACAAGAGGCTCCATCTGAACACCAGGAAACATTTCTTCACTGTGAAGGCGACTGACCACTGGCACAGTTGCTCAGAGAGGTTATAGAGTATTTTTGGAGATACTGAAAAGTTGCCTGGAGATGGTGCTGGGCAACAGACTGTAGGCGGTCCTGCTTCAGCAGGGTGGTTGGACAAGATGACCTCCAGAGGTCCCTTCCAACCTCAAACATTCTGTGACTCTGGGAAAATTGTGAGGTTTGACCACAGAAAAGTTTATTTCTCTGGGCTCCTCCAGGAAATCCTTATGAGTAAATGCCCAATTTCCAATATATTCTAGGCAGACAAAGGACCTGCATGGCAACAAACTCATGGAATCAGATCCTAAGCTATCCCATTGACTTTAAAACCAAAAAGGAACAGTTGTGATCCTCTATTTTGACATAAGATACTATGTTCCTATATATATAAATTGAGAGGTCACCTTTGTGCATTATTAGTTGTTACTAATAAAGTTCATTGGAATAAAATCTCAGGGACATTAAGGAATAACATCCTATTATGTTGAGGGAACATAATGGACTGCTAGATATTCCTGTGGCATTAACAATCCCACTTTTCAGATACTGGTTCAAACAATAAATAGACAATCCATAGCACCTCTGAGGAACAGAAACAGTGATGGCATTCTTTGTCCGGCTTTCATTTTTTGCCTTTGATGGTATTGATTTAACCTTTATGAAAATTAATCTCAGGAGAGGAACAGAGCCTGAAGATTTCACTTTTAAGACTAGCAATTTCCAAGAGCAATTCCAAGTTGTTGCTCTTCCTGTTTTTTTGGGTTTGTGTTTTTGGGGTTTTTTTTTATATGGATTGATTTTCTTATTTGATAAAGCGGTTACCAGCTAGTGCCTTGTAACTTGGCCAGTCTGTGTTCAGGAGTCATTCATTCATCTTATAATTGGCAATAAAATGGTCCATCTCCTACTGTAGCTTGTTTAAAAATCAGCCATTGCTAACAACAAATGAAAGCCCAGCATGTGGAAGTGTTGGAAAAGGATGTTGAACCACATGTAGGGAATTTTATTCATCTTGATATTTTTGTGCACCTGTGAAGTAATTGGGGCATATGAGTCCATGATTAAATTTAGATGGCAAAATAATTTCAACCTTGTATTAGATCTAGTGATGAAATCACTCACTTCACACGAGGAATACCCTCTATATTAACATATTTAAGACACAACCCTTCAGCATGGAGAAGTAAAGAAAAGAATCCATGATTAGGAAGGGGCTGCTCTCTTAAATCTGAAGCCCAAAGTCTGATTAGGTAGCATTGGTACATGTTTTACCATAGCTTTTCTAATTTTCATCATGGATGCAGCCTTCTCAAGCAAGCAAGAAAATGGGATGCAATGCCAGCTTGACCTGATCAGAAGCAAAAATAGGAGATACTAATGCTCTCTTTGCTCCAGTCTGATTGCAAATAGGAAAGAGGAAGTCTAAAGAGGATCCTAAACTAAAAGCACCAATATAGACATTCAGCAGTTTTTTCAAATGTTGTGACCCAAGTCACAGTCTGAACTTCGAGGCTGATGTTTCCCTCTCAAATGGCCTAAATTAAAATCTAAAGCCCAGCAAATGAGGTTGAATTGACAGAGAGGAAAAGACAATTCAGACATATACTCTTTCACCTCAAACAGTGGCAAATTATCCAGCATGAAACTACAAAAAGCTGTATCAGTGCCTTTTCTTTTTTGGCAAAAGACCACATATTTGACAAAACTGTTTCCACTAACTGAAACAATTGCCAGCGAGGAGGCTGTATTTTATAATTTGACATGCCACCCCAGCTGTAAGAATTCTATTAGATTGTCTTGGCTCAGTGTTTGATATTTATTCTTATCATTTAGGACCATCAGATACCCATATCTTGGAAGATGTCTATTGAGTGGTGATAAGTGTCTGGAACCACATAACAAGTGATATCACTGCACTGGCATTGACTCAGCTTCACAACCTTCAAGTTCAGAGCATTACCACAGAAAGAGATGGGATTTATTTGTATCAAACTGACCTATAATTAAGTTTGACACTTGCTTATATAAAATTCGGGATTTCTCTAGTGCTCTCCCTCCAAGATGTTCTGCAATTCTTCCTTAGGCAGTTAATCATGTGATTATCCTATTCATTGCTATTATAAAATACTCACTTTAGAAATGTATGTATTGCATGGAGAGTTAGAGGCAGAGTAATTTGAAATAAATTTTAAGAAAATATTCTAAAGCCTTGAAAAGATATCCAAACTGGTGGAAGACAAGCAGATCATAAATTATGGTGTTCTGAGCTGTAATGACTGCAGAGAGCAGAAAGAGGGGCCCTGTAACTTCTCTTCCATCTGGCTATGGAGCTGCTAAAGAAGCGTAACCCAGCAGAAAGAGATGTTTACAGAGAATTGCAGTGACTCATTAGCATGGCAGCTATTTGGTTAACCAATTAAGAAATTATATTGATTTGCACAGCAGTTTCTAGAAATACATGTCGGTTTTATTGCCTCTGCTTTTAATAAGCAATGGTGTCTCTAACTAGGTCTGGTCCAGGGAAATGGTTGCGTTAGAAAACAGATTAATAAGTGCAGAGATAAATATAACTTCAGTTGTTGATGTGGACAAAAAAGGCTGTATTTCCAAGGGAGTTATGTGGTCATGGCCATCTAATTTGTAAATCCACGGTTAGCTATGATCATTTGCAAAGCAGATTAAAACAAGTCTAATGGTTTCCCAGTTGCTGGAACTGAGCTCTTTTTTTCTTTTCATTTTTTTTTTTTTCAAATGAAAAAGACAGGTTTTTGGAAAGCTGAATTAGAATCTACATGGGAACCTTATTGCTTTTTGGCTTCCTCTTAGAGATGGTTCTAGCAAAACCTGTGTATTTTCCTGGGGGCGAAAAAAAAAAAAAAAAAAAAAGTAAGCGGTGATCTACTGAAGTCCACTGGGAAAAGAGCATGGTATGGGCTTGAACAGACCTATGGTGAAGACCATTCTAGGCAAGAATATCCATTCTACTACATGTGTTTAACTCACAAGCTGCACTGATCATGAACCTGTTACACAAACTGTAAAGGAACTGCTTCAAAGGACAGCAGATGAAATAAATAGAAGATTTTTACTAAATGATTGTGTTTCCATGGAATTGACACTCTAGCCTTACTTCGTTTGAGATGGGTGGTTGCTAGCACGATCGTATGCATTGTGAAGACACCAGAAATAGTCAGTAATGAAGAAACTGATAAGAAGGAAAATATCTCTCTTATTCTTGAGCTGATAATTGGAGAGTTTGCGTCTCTGAAAGAGTGAGTTTGGAAAGTTTCTAACAACATCATATTGAAACCACCAATTTCACTAAAGCCTAGCGTTAAAATGTTGTCCAGGATGTTTTTAACGTTTTATGACTGAACATAACTCTCAGATATTATTTTCCAAAGGAGAAAAAGGCTTTTGATGGTCCTATTAATAGAAGGATGATAACTTAACCTGGGAGGAAAGATGTAACATGAGGATATTGGTTGTTGTTATAGGCAGCTGTTACTCATTCCCAGTGATTCCAGACGAAGCAGATTCTGTGAAGGAGAACCTGCTATAGCGGAGCTGATCAGCTGCTCCCTTCTGGGTTTTCTAGCCCCGGATGGAACCACAGCCCTTGTGGTGTCATTTGCTTAGATGTAGCGTGAAAGATCATAACATCTTCTTACCCTTGCACAGGTCCAACCACACTTGGCCCACTACCACCATGAACCATTCTTCCCCACTGCTAGCTTATTTCTTTCTCTTCTCTGGATCCCACATCAGGGAACTTCATCTCTTCTCCACTTATTCAGTGCTCTGGGGTGAATTTCAGTGCTTACTGAAAAATTAAAGTCTCTAAGCAGATACTTAATACTAAATTAATATTTTTAACTAGAACAGCATTTTCAATCTTGACTACCATAATCCTGTACGTTTTTCCTTTGTCTCTGATGTCGTTTTGGGAAAGCTGCAGAGCTTTCACAGAGGTTAGAGTTATTAAAGTACCCTCATTGCACTCTGTTGATATTCACTGTTCATCACAAATTGAAGCAAGGGGAGTGCCTGAAATTAGGATAACTTTCCGGCTGCTTGCAATACTTTTTGCAATGTGTAGTTCATAAGGGCTATTTAACACAGATTTCTCATTAGCATAATATTCTTGCATGTTTAATGTTTTATATGACATTTTTACAGCTAGTACAGGCAATAAATAAAATGGCTTTCTTATAAGAATTTTTTTTCTTGGTAAATGTAATTTAATAATTAATAATTTCTTGGTAAATGTAATTTAAAGTGTTTCAACTCCTTACTACTGCTCAGAACCATCATGTGCTATCCTAACTTTGTCTTTGATTGTGCTTGTTCATCTGTGAACATCAAAGAGCCCACACTGCTATTCTTCCTCAACCAGCTGTTAGCTTTATTATGCCAAATTCTGGTTTCCGTAGCACAGACTGAAGTCATTCTTTTGCTTATAAATGGATCAAAATTTGCTTTGTCACCTCACCTGATTCTTTGAAGGGATTTTGCATGCGGAGAAAAATCCATACTTTTCCCAGAAGTAGTTTCTAGAAACTACCTCGACACAAAATGAAAGCTCCATGCCAGCTCTTCAGGCTTGTTCAGCCAATAAACAGAAGTATGGTACAGGCTAGACAGCATAGAAAGCAGTGTTTAAGGTGATGACCTGGATAGCCCATATTCTCAGAGGTGTAAGCACATTTGGGAAGCAACTTAAATAAGGAGGTGATCTAGAAAAGTGCTAGAGTTGAAAAGCTTTTAGCTGGTCTGATCTCAGATGGACGAGGTAGAACATCATGTGGCAGATTAGACCCACAGACACATGATGGTGTTTAATAAGTTCTGGTGGAAGGAAAGTGAGAGATGATTTACCACCACATATAGTAAATGGATGGTGCATTGAGGTATATCAGTAGGAGTACTGAGTCACAGCTCATCATCTGGAAAACTGGAAATTTTCAGTACTATAGCAATCCTGCAGTTGCTGTATATATTCTGGGAGCAAAGAGAAAGTGACAAGTAATGCTTTTTGGAGCATATTATAAAAGAAGTGGGTTTTATCTTCTGGGTGTTTCCATCCTATAAGTTTTCCTGTCAGATTTGGGAGAACAATATTTCATTTGGCTTTCAGTTTGTCTCTGAATCATTGTAACAATTGAATTTATTCTTCCAAACCTGAATTGCTGAAGAAAAAAAGGCAGAGCTGTTTAGGAGGTGGGTGGGAAAGAGGAGAGGGGGTAAAGAAAGAGATTCTGTGCATGCCTGATCTAATTTTCCACACCTCACAAGCTCAAGGCAAATATGATGGCATTTGATTAATATTCATTGCAAAGTGACCAAATGCTTGTTTTCTTGGTTTGAAACCCAGAATAAAGAGAGAGTTTCTCCTGCAAAGGGCTAGATTTAAGTGCAACTTTGTGTAAAACCTTAAAGGAGTGATGACTATTTTTTGTAAAGGGAACAGCCTGTGCAGTGGACATGCTTCAGTGAAAAAGACAAGAACTTTCTGGTAGAATTTAATATATATGTAACAGTTAAAGGAAAGACACCTGCATACAAAACAGTACGTTTACGGAGGAGTTAGTGGAACAAGACTGAACTCTTCTAGACTGGAGGCATGTCAGTCTCTATTGCTGGTGTACTGTTTGAAGGGACACAGTTGGACAAGCCAGTCCTTGAGGTCACTGGCAGATCTTACTGTAGGTAACTATGAAATTTCAGAGTCATATTTACTGGTCAGTAACTCTTGATATCGGCTGGTTAGTTGAGGAGGCAAAGCTGGAAAGCCTATCCTTTCTTTTAATATGCTCCATGCATTATAAGCTCAAAGAGGATAAACATTCAATCTAAAATATTTTTTATTAGTTATTATCTGTAAAAGCTTGTGCTATATATTTAACAATTGCCTTTATAATCAGAGTTATGGCACCTGAATTTTTGATATTCACATTGTCTTCTGAATTATTGCATCAGTGTGCCCCTAGGTTGTTAGGTTTTGGAGTAAAAGACCAGAACCATTTTCTTGGTTGGAGTACAGTCAAAATGCTTTTTCTAAATGCTTATACCAATCTCTATCCTCATCTCTGCAGGATTTTTTTAATGTTTTTTAGGTGAAAGCTTTGGTTGATTTTGATGTCTTTACATTATTAATAGCTTGCAAATGTGCTTATATATAATTAATGTTTATTAATTTTGTGAAATTAAATTGTTTAAACTTCTTTCAGATAAGGACCTGTCTATGTTGTTTTTTTAAAAAAAATGTGTGTTATACTTGCTACTATTACTACATACAGACTCCTGGTTCACTACTCATTAAATATTCAGATAATCTGGTGTCTCATTTATGAGACGTAAGAGGAACTGAAAATAGCCTTAATTCTGCAGAAGACTAGACAAAAGCAAGTGATTTTATTTTTTTTAGCTTACTTCTTAATATCACTAGACTACAGTGTGACATCATAGTTCATAACAAAACTGCATGGATTTCTGGCTTTCCTTGAAAATTTTGCATCCCCAAAATACAGAAATATAGAATTAGAATAAAATGTTTGGAAAAGTTAAAGATTGTCTTAGAATCATAGAATAGTTAGAGTTGGAAAGGACCTTAAAGATCATTGAGTTCCACCCCCCCTGCCATAGGCAGGGACACCTCCCACCAGAGCAGGTTGCTCAAAGTCCCATCCAGCCTGGCCTTGAACACTTCCAGGGATGGGGCATCCACAACTTCTCTGAGCAACCTGTTCCAGTGCCTCACCACCCTCACAGTAAAGAATTTCTTCCTAATATCTAATCTAAATCTCCCCTCTTCCAATTTAAAACTGTTAACCCTTGTCCTATCACTAGACTGCCTGAGAAAGAGTCCCTCTCCAGCTCTCCTGTAGGCTCCCTTCAGATCCTGGAAGGCTGCAGTAAGGTTTCCCTGGTCTTAGCCAAAGTGGAATCTATTGCTGTGTACAGAATGAATGCAACAGATTTTTATTATACAAATTTGAAAACACTTGTCCATCAATATGACTGCATCAATGCACGCAGCTCCTCCCAACCCTCTTAACTTAGTTGAACTAACAGATCATGCTAGCATATTCTTTTACTGTCAATATCATAATGAAACCCATTTGAACAAAACAGGTACTATAATTTAAATACATAGTTTATTTCCAAATTGCAAATACATCAGGCAAAAGTCAGAGAAATGACAGAACTATCAGTAAGAGATGGGCTGTTCTTCCATTAGCACGGGAGCTAGGACAACATGTGCAACCCTAAGTTTCTCTGCAATTTCAGCTACAACACAGACACGACTTACTTTTGCACAACACTTACTTTTACGCATTTACCTGCCGCTTTTGCAAAATTCGTTAAGCATTGCAAAATCTATTTTTTAAAGAGCTGACCACCTCCAGCTAGGTCACCTCTCGCCAGCAGCTGTCAGAGAGCCACCAAGAACCAGCCTTCCAGCATATTCCTGATCACAGAAATTATTTATAAGGGGACAAGACCAGGCGTTTACTTCGGTGGCTGAGCAAGGCGGCACCCCGGGGGGAGAGGTGGGCATCTCGGGGGCTAGAAACACGGGTGGGAGCGGGCATCGCAACCCACGCCGGGCACCGCGGAGGTGCCGCCTCTCTCCCTTCCCCGCCGACTCCCCCCACAAGGCTTTGCCAATCCCGCTCCCCCGCCAACCCGGGGGCCGCTGCGGTGAGGCGGGGAGGGCCGACGGGTGCG
>VXBW01003499.1:289307-318702 GCA_013400375.1 Thinocorus orbignyianus
GGGGTGGGGTGGTGCGAGTGTGTGGGGACGGGGGTGCGGGTGTCCGGTGGGCATCGTGGCAGCCGCAGCCGGGCCGGGAGGAGGATAGCGAGGTCCCCGGGGGGTTCCCGCCGCCGGGGGAGCCGGTTACCTGGACTTGGTGTGCTTCGGGGGACAAGTAGCCTCACCAGCACTTGGGATTTTATTTATTCATTATTAATTATTTCCTCTTTTTCCTTTTCCTTTTTTTTTTTCTTTTTCTTTTCTTTTCTTTTTTTTTTTTTTTTTTAAATTTCATTTTAAAATTTTTTTTTTTAAAAAGAGGCTCGTTCTCGGGGGGGAAATCAGGTTTAATTTCGGTTTCTATTCCAGTTTGAGATTTCTAGTGGAGGCTGCGGTGGCTGCCGAGACAGGGTAGCGCAGGGGTGCGGGTGCCCCGGGCAGCCGGAGCCATCCGTGCGCCCGTAGCGGCGCGGTATAACGAGTTAGTTTCTGTCCCTTCCTGACTTGAGAGCGGGGTTTTTTGGCAGATAGAGCCCTAATGGGGAGCATTGGGGCTGTTGCTTCCAGGGACGGTGTGAGCAATTCTTAACTGGAAGAAGGGGGAGTTGCGGGCACACGCGGAAGCCGGTGTTCCCCCCAGAGCTTGTACTGCGAAACTTCGTTATTCAGTGAAAGCCCAGTTCCGAACACCAGCGAGCTTTGCTTTTTCCAGGAAGGCTTGAAGTTTTCTCTTTTCTTTTTTTTTTTTTCTTTGTTATATTTTCAGTAAAAGATTCATTTGAGGGCTCTGGGTACTGCGTGTTTAGGTCTTGTTTTGAAGTAAGCAGTTAATTCAACAGAATCTATGGCATATTACTCAAAGTGCGGTAAGCCTGGAATACATCGAGTGGTTTTCATGGCATAAAGAAGTTCGAGATCACTTTTAGTTCTTCCAAATACTAGCACTTATTTTTATATATGTAATCTTTACAACCTATGTAAGGTAACTAAGCTGAGCATGGAGGTTATCTTTCTGTAAAACTATGTTCATTTTTCAGATGGAAGAACAAATCAAATTAGGCTTCCTATTTACCAAATAATTAATTGCAGATGGTTTTTGTATTCTCAGAAGTCACCTTGTTCTGTCAAGGTTATGATGTGTCCACTAAGCGACAGGGATAACATAAAAATCTGTAAAGCCTGTACCTGTCTTCGGGAGTTTTAAATACTCTCTCAGGTTAAATTGAGTTGGGATTGTGGGTTTTATTCCTTCCTGAAATTTATTAAAGGGAAAATAACAAATAGCCCAATCTGAGTATATTAACACACCTTTACAAAGGGGAATGCTTTAGAATATTTGTATTAGAAAAGCAAGTGAGCTGAAACATTGTGATAATAGGATTTGCAGCATAAAGTATGGCTAATTTCTCTTGTGTGACTACAGGTGGCAGTGTAGAAGCCAAGAACAAAAATTGGCTGAAATTATGTTCTGTGTACAAGAAAATGAAGAGTGTACTCATGACTAAGCACAGGAACCTGGAAAACCACAGGTATGTGAAGTGATTCATACAACTGCCTATGGTGCTCCCAGTATTTACTGTATACTGTATGTTCCTAGCTCAATAGGTATATTTGGACCAATTATCACTAAATATATTCGCAGTAAGAGCCTAATCAAAATGTCATGGAAAAATCTATATTTGATTTCTAAACAGAGCAAAAATACTTCAAAGGCAGTATACAAGGAGAGGTGGGATTTTCCTACTACTTTAGTGGTTTATTTTAACTATAAAGAATCATAGTACCACGTTGCATGAAAATATTTTTTCCCTTTTTAAATAAATAGATTTCATGTTGAAAAGTTATAAGGTTTTAGTTATAGGCCTGGATATACTTGAAATGTTGAAAATTTAGGTATAATAGAAAGATCTGCATATGCAAGTATTTTGGATATCTTATCAGTACTATTTTGATGAGCGCTAAAGAATTGAAAGCATGAGGAGAATTACAGAGATGCAATTAAGAGGATGTAATTTCCAATAACTGTCCAGTGGGCATGTACAGATTTAGGGTTAAGTCTTGTAAGATTAAAAAAATAATAATTTGCAACACTGTTCTCTATTAAGAATAAAAAAGTAAAAATAAGCAGTACATAATACTAGTTCATGATTAGCTCTCATATTTCAAAGCTAGGTTACCTTAGTAATTAATTTTTCTTATTAATTAGCAAGGTTTGAAGGGGGCAAAGCTTCTTTTGTCTGTTTACATCAGTGTGCACAGCCTGTAGAAATTAGTTCGTAGGTCTACATTCCAGGATTCCTGGGAAGTCATGGAGGATGGGACAAACTCAGAGGTGGAGCTTGAGGATTTTTTAGAACTGATGAGTGGTAAGAAGCATTGGAGTGCAGCTTTTCTCTGTGTGTTTATGTATCTATACCCTTGCATTTGACTGTTCTTATTCTAGTTAAGAAGGAATTTTGTTTAAACCTTTACATTGCTTTTGAGATAACATAGTACTACCACAAGTGCCTGCAGATGACCAAGTCGCTTTGTGTTGGCTACCCAGCACTAACTGGCCTTGCGCACAGTTTTAGCTATCCCACATTGAAATAAATAATTCTGTAAGTCTGCAACTTGCTTTGCGCTGTTAGAAAAGGCTAAGAGTGTACATCCCATTTGGTATAACCAACCAGCTGTCACCTCTGAACTGTTAAATTATAGTAGCTTGGCATCTTGAGATTCTGGAATTCAAGTCAAAATGATTTTTTTCTACCCATTGTTTAAAAAACATCCAGGGAACTATACTTCAGGTGTGGTGTTGGGCACCCAAACCCTGAAGCTGTAAGCTCTCTGTGGAGGGGCTGTATCTCTGCTGGTGGACAGTAAACCCCTGATCTTTGAGTGGGGCTTGTGGGTACCTTCATAATGCTTCTAAAATACAGTGTGCCTTGGACAGAGTACCCTGAAGAGCTATCACACTCCTTAACTTCAATTGACAAGAAAAAAAAAAAAACAACCCCAAAGTATTGAATAAATCTAGATCTTTAGGGCTGTTCTACAGGAGAGAGCTCTTCTAGCTGTCTTTGCCTGGCCATCATGTTATTGCTTGTCACCTGCTACTTCTGAGTGGGGACATACTCAGGTGTAGTTGGAGAAAAAAGCATCGGCACTAATTTCTGTACAGCTCTAGAGGGTGTTTGTTTTTTTCATTATAATCTCTTTCTGAGCAAAACAGTTAAGCATACTTTAAAAACTCAAATTAATAGCCCTGATAAAGTTAATTGAACTGTTTATGTAGTACAGGTCAGCATATACTTATGGATTTGTTGAACACTGAGTTCATTATTTTGTGCTAACACATTTAGAATAGGAAATGAAAATGTCATTTGTCATTGGCACAAAATTTTAATGGGGTCTTTCATTACATCAAGTGTTCAAAATATTAAATAAGAGAAAACTGGTAACTAAGCAGTGTGATGCTCAAGAGTTCAATTTACAGACACTTCTCTTTGCTAATTATGAAGTATTGACATAAATGAATGAAACTACTTGTTAAAGCGCCTTTTGCAGTGTATAGCAGTTATGTGTTCACAAGATGATTCATAACATTCAGCAATTTGTGATGAGTTTCCCTGCCATTACTGGAGATTACTAAGTATCTAATGTATTTGCACTACACTGGGTTACTTCAAATTAGATTTGATGGTGGAAAGGGAAGGAGAACCATTTTCTATCAACTGAAAAATCAGGCCTGCTTCATGAATCAGTTAGTCAGTATTGGATTTTTCTTTTCTGTACAGTACAATTTATCTTTTACAATAAAATTAAAATGTTTAATCATCTTGCCTATAAATACAGCAGTGACTGTGTGGAACCCTCAAGACTTCTGTTGTGTTGAAAGCTGTGTACATTATAGCTAATAAAGTATAGCAGACTTGCTATAACTGAAAGAATTCATACTAAGAAATCTAAATTTGGAATCCTAATGTGTAAGGTCCCATTTTTGAATCAGCGAGTCTTGGTTATATAGAATGCTGTTTGATTTGATGCAGGATGTATTTGTAAGTATAGCTCCCATTAACAGTACAACAGATGCTGCATCTGAAAAAAACCAAACTGTATTGTGCTTCTGCTTTGAACTGAAAGTTGTGGCTTGTTAGATGTTCCGTTATCTTAAGAAAACTGGTTTAGGGCTTGTACAATTGGTCACTTCACACCGTCGTGAAGATGGCTGTAATCTGTTAGATTATAAAGCATGATTGCCTGGCAGTTATCAGAAGTGTCTGTTAATGATACCAGGGTTTTACTCAAGAAAAATTAAACGTTTTCATTCCTTAGTACTTGTATGGGATTGTCTTGAAAATGGTTCATGGGACCCTGGGGAGTGTGCTAGGCCCATGGACTAATGATGCTTAATGGAAGACAGTACTTAATTTATTATATCTATTTATTTTGTGAAATAATGGGTACCAACCACTCCAGTATCAAAGGCAGATTTTTAGAAAACCAGTAGATTCTCTGTCAGGAGAACGGTCTGAATTAAAGTCTTTACAGAGGGAGTCACAAGGTGAAAGTTTGAGGTGAAATGCCCTGAGAGTAAGCCTAAAACACAGGGGATGTGTCTGAGGGCATTTAGCTTAAATGCTTTGGCTTCTCAGGCTAGAGCTTGATACCAGAAGAGAGAAGAATTTTCTTAATCTCAACAGTATTAATACATCTGTTAAACCAAAGGGAGAGTTACGACATTGCAAGATGCCCATTGTAGATTACTGTAACTGAAGTGGGCTCTTGTGAAAGTAGCAACATGATAAGCATATGTGTAAGGAGAGGAGAGTATCCTTAATTAGCAAATGAGAAAAGTAAACTTCCAGGCATGTAGTCCCACTGCTATCATTGGGCAGGCTGCCACTGGGCTTCTATGAGAAGTAAGTCCTAATGTAGGAGGACATCAAACCTATAAAGGGGAAATGATCCTGAAATTACATCCTGTGGATGAGACGTTTCTCTCAGATAATGACCAAGTAAGTTTGCTGTAAAATTGCCATGGCGTGGTGTTGATCCTAGATCATAGGAGGGCATCTCCTGCCATGGTGGAGTCATGCTCCACTTAACTAAATGGAGTGTAACTACCTGGATTTATGATGTTGGAAGCAATCATATAATAACCTTCCAAGTGCATGCCAAGGTGACTTACAAAAGGAGTCTTGACTATATTTTAGTGCTGGAGGAGCTGGTGGAGACGTACTGGTGATGTAGAAGGGATATCAAAATTGTGCTGAAAGCAGCACTGAGTTGCTAGATAGGAGGTTAAGAAACAAGACTTATGTAGCATCAGTCTGCACTGTAGTCCTGATGCACTACATAAACACAAGCAGAAAGGGCATGCAGATCAAGGTGACAGAGCTGCTGGGGTTGAAGTCCTTAATGTTGCTGAACATAGGACAAAAGTTGAAGAAATTCATGTAGAAAACAGTGAAGGACTGCCTGAATAAATTAAGTCCCATTTAGACAGCAGCACAGAAGAACAGGCAGTCAGACCGAAATAGAAGTGTTTCTATGCAAGTGCTAGAAGACTGGAAGATAAGATGGAGGGACTGAATGACTAGATCCAAAGTGAGTTATTGAGACTATAGGTCTACCATCGAGAAGGTAACTAGCAGGACACACATTAGGATTCCTATGGAAAACCTGGTAAGAAGGACAGTCAAAAGAGTAAAATGCTTGCAAATGGTGTGGAGAGGCTCAAAACAAGTGCATATTCCCGAACAACTACTTCTATGACCCTTTAAGAATTAAAAAACAATTAGCATGGTTGAGTGAGCAGGCTGTAAGGAACAGAATGATATCACTCAAAAAAAACTTATGTCCAAAAAAAAAAAGGAGTGAAAATCAGGCAAATTAAACATAAAATATACAACCAAACAAGTTAACATCTGATCTGTGATTTGTAAAAGGCAGAGAAGCTTGTCATAAGCAGTCTTTCAAAATCATCGGGAACAGAAAGGCCTTTGGGCCAATAGATAACTAAGATCTAAAAGAGCTCAAAGAAGGTTGCACTGAGCGGAAAGTGTGAAATATTCATGTTCACTGTGCAGGAGGTCAGATTTCCAAACAAAAATCTCTTCTCTGTGAGGAGAGAAGCGCAAAGTCCTACTGAGGCACCTATTCCAAACCAAGGTGCTGCTGAGGACATGATAAAAATAATTAACAGCAAATTGCCAAAGCTGAATGCACCCAGGACCTCTAGAAGATCTCTTTCCATATAAAGTTGCTGAGCTGGTAGCATTGGTGTTTTAACAGCAAAATGTTTCTGTGGTAGCAGTGAAGTTGAGCATGCCAAAGGTGATGCCAGTTTTTTCAAAAGTTTCCAAAAAGCCTATAGGAAAAAAACAGGACAAGTATGTCTGGCATTCATGCTAGGCAATTTGCTGGTGAACTTAGTAAAGAAGCAAACTGATGGATTAATGGACAAATCTGATATACCAGGAAAGACTCAGAACAGCATTGCAGGTCTGGTAGAGTTCATTGAAGACACTGTTGAGGTTGTGAGTAAGTGTGATCTAGCTGATGCAGTGCGCTTGGGTTTCAGGAAATCGTTGGAGAACTAATCACCAAAGATGATGAGCAAAATGAAACTGCTCTGACGTAAGAGGAAAGTTCTCTCCTAGACTGATGATTGGTGAGAAGATTGGGTAGGAATCAATGACCTGTTTTCACAGAGGGGATGGAGGTCACTGGTAGAATTGTGCGTGGATCTCTGCTAGGTTTACCACTAGTCAGCGATGCATTGGTGACCTGAAAGAATGAGTGCAGAGTGATTCTAAGTTGATGAGGGTAGCAAGAATGAAAGCTATTTATGAAGAACCAAAGAGGGATCTTGTTACGCTTAGTAACTGGGGAAGAAACTTACTGCTGATACTATGAAGTAACACACACAGGGGAGAACAATCCTGCTATTACTGAGACTGTAAACTACTAGGACTGAAGGAAGTGATGTAGAAATCTTACTACGGTAAATCCAAGCATTGATTAAATAGTCAAGACTGTCTAAAAAAAAAAATTATGGAAGAATGACCAACAGAATGGAAATCAGCTACGGCTGGTCCATAAGCTGCCTGTGCTTTTGTCTTGACCTCTGGGTACAGTACTGATCCCTTTATTTAAAGGAAGATTGAGGGGAAAAGAAAGGAGAGATAATAGAACTAGAAATGGGTTGCAGTAATGATAAAGAGCAATTAAGTAGATTAAGAATCTTCAGCCTGGCGAAGAAATAGCTAAAGATGAAAATGATAAAAATCTATACAGGAGTATAATGGAAAATATGAACAGGGGATGCTCATTAACTGTCTTTTGTAGTACAACACCCAGAGGGGATCAAATAAAATTATCAAGTGACAGATTCAGAAGAAGAGGTTGGGGGTTTTTTTGGTTGTGGGTTTTTTTTTGTTTGTTTTTTGTTTGTTTTTTTTTTTTTGTTGTTGTTGTTTTTGTTTTTTGGGGTTTTTTTGTTTGGGGTTTTTTTGTTTTTGTTTTTTGGGTTTTTTGTGTTTTTTTGTTTGTTTTTTGGGTTTTTTGTGTTTTTTTGTTTGTTTTGGGGTTTTTTGTGGTTTTTTTGTTTGTTTTGGGTTTTTTTGTGGTTTTTTTGTTTGTTTTTTGGTTTTTTTGTGGGGTTTTTTGTTTGTTTTTGGGTTTTTTTGTGTTTTTGGTTTTTTTGGTTTTTTGTGTTTTTTGTTTGTTTGTTTTTCAGGTTTTTTGTGTTTTTTTTTGGTTTTGTTTTTTTTCATATAGTGCATAGTTTAATTGTGAGTCTCTGTACATACTAAGAGTTTATCTGGGTTTGGGCTTTCAGTGCACAAGCATAACCTCTTGCTTGGAAAAACACAAAGCCTGGTCCTTGGAGGCTGGGGAGTGATCCTGAGGTGCGTCCCTGCAAGCTTTCCCTATCCTAGTGCTCTTCCCCAGACCTCTGCTCTCAGCCTTTCTAAAGCCACAATAGGGGGGAATAGATGTATCTTTGGTCTGACTGAATATGGCTATTAGTATGGAAAATGAAGACACATTGCAGTCCCTAAAGAAAATGCTGACCATCTGCCACTCTAGATGCATGACAGGACTATTGGTAAAGAAAACATGTGGAGAAGGACGTGGTTTTTTTCTTGGGCCTAATAACTTCCCAAATTAGGAAAAAAAACCCCAAATAATTTTTCTTTGAAGACTATACCAGTCCTTTTTGTACCATGTTGATATGTACAGTTTTGTGCCTATACAGGGGAATTGAGATTCTTTGTTCTGAGGGGTTAGTATTCAGCTTAAATTTAGTGTTTGCTCAAAGTTGGGAATTTGTTATGTTGTAGCTTATCTTCAGATGGACTGAATTAAAATCCTAAATGCAAAAATCAATTGGAAAAATTGGGGCAGGCTTACCCATACAATAAGATGCTTGCTCATATAATGAAATGAAAAGTGCAGTTCTTGAGTCATTGACATTGAAGATGAAATCTCTTTTCCTACAAACATGTTGAGATTACGCTAATATTCTTTCTTTATCCAAACATACAAGGACTAAGCTATGTTAGACTTGGCCTGAAATATGGACCTGGAGGAAATTGGTTATTAAGAATAAAGAATTATTCTCAAGAATAATGTAGAATTGTGTAGTCATCCAAATTAAGTAACAAATGAAAGAAGAAATGGCAAGGCTTATGAGTTTGTGTGAATACAACCAGCTGTGAGGTACAGAATCAGTGCAAAATACAGCATTATGCTCTGTAAGGAGTTACAGGACTGGATGGTGGGGTATATACTAAGGTTAACACCGATCCAGGAAAATTAGTTGTCTTGGGTTCCTGTGGTTGGTAGCAATAAATCAGCTTCTACAGTGGTGATACAGAGCACACAAGCTGGTTTCTCCTCTAGAGGAGGATTTTGCTGTTCATATTGGCTACAGACTGACAAGGGAGACAAAGATGACTGGCCTCTCTAAGTCAAAGTTGGCCTTTGAATGTACCTGTTCTATATGTTAGCATCAGATCTGATTTTTTTATAGGTGCTTTGGTAGGTCTTTTTTTTTTTTCCAGGGGTACTAGGATAAAAATACAGGGCAAGACAATACTAGCTAAACCCATTTGTAAAGGTTTCATGAAGTACTTATTTCATACTACTTGAAGTTGAGGTTGTCCTACAAAGTTTTCTGTACTTGTCCTACAAAAAGGTATATTAAAATGAGACTAAAATACATTTCTGTTTAAGAAAATAAACAAATAAAATCAAAGAGTTTTCTGAAAGAAAAGATAAATCCTATAAAAAGAAACCATCTGGAGTTTTTAAAGTTACAAAAGTTAGGCAATAGAGCCTGTTTTAAAGAAAGGGTTAGTTATGTATGCCACTAAATACCCCCAACACACTCCTCTTACTGAGGAATGGAAGAAGAATAAGTCTTCTCATTAGCTCGGTTATTGTGATGATCTTCTTGAATGCTCTTTAGAGTTTTCTTATTTGTTCAACAAAAGAAAAACATAACTCTAAGAGTCACTTCTTTTGTTTTAATTTCCTATAATGGAACATGATACCAAAGAAAAAAAAAAAAACTGTAGGAAAAATTTTGTTTTCTTCTCTATTTGGTGCTTTGCACGCTACGCTGGCAGTGTGACATTAAAGGAGATTTTGATCAGCACAGATGACAGTTAGTTTTAATTTATTTTTTTCTAGAAGTAATTTGGTACCAGATACTATAGAACAGAATTTCACTAGTAATGTACTCAGGGGGTTAGACTTCCACATCTGTTCAAAACCATGCTCCAAACCATAATGTATGGTCTTAAATAGATAAGAAAATGCACCAGCCAAGCACACTTCTCAACTGCTGTTTGTTCCAGTGTTATCTCAGGAAGTGGACACTGCTGTATAATTCTTTTTTTTTTTTTAATTGTTATTGTATAAAATCAGTTCCTTGGAAACTATTTCAGTTACACTTTTCTGACACAAAATCCTCTGAGAAGACAGGTTGTGTATTTTTAGTGTTATGAAACTTCTACAGCGGCACCAGTTTGGTGGTTGATTTTTTTCCTTTTTAATATCAACTAGACATGGTGTATTTCTGTTTTGGACATGGTGGCTGGCTCTGTAGTTATTCTCTAATCCCTTACAAATAGTTGATTGTACTCTTTAGTTTCTACCTGGAGGGTTCTTAGTGTTCCTGATAATTGAGGTAGTTGTGCAGTCTATGACAGAAATAATAATGATTCCGAAGTCAAAATGAAGATCATGTGATGTCCTTGACAGTTTTCAGTTATACGAAGTCTGTGTTGCTCACAAATAAAACTGTAAACTCTTATGGAACCTTTGATAAAACGGAAGCCAGAGCCCAAAGCAAAACAAAAAAAATGTTTATCAGGTCTGCTGAGGCCGCTGGCCAGAGCAGGCGTACTTCTGACATCACCTCCTACAGCCTTACATCCTGCTGGCTCCTGAGCACGCAAAGAAATCGCAAGTCTTCTAATTTAAGAGACTGAAACTTGCAGGTTGCTTTTTCTACTTTTAGATATGCTTTCTTTTCTGTTTTTTGTTTTGTGTGTTTTTTTTTTTTTCTTCTCTTTCTTGGCTTTGCTGTGGTTTTACCTTTAATTATCATGCAGTTGCACAGATGTTATAGTTGTGTTGATTTTTTCTTTTTTATTTTGGCCTATCTCAGTGTTTCCTGAAACTTGTAAATGTCACCTCCCTCTTTCTTTCAGTCCATGCACAAATATTTTCTAATTGGCATAAATATTTAACAGCCTATTAAAGATGCAGATGTAACAGTGGTATCTCTGTTGACTCAAATATGGTGATTTTGTGCAGTTTAAAGAAGTTTTTATTTTGCTTGTCCAGTCAGAATGTACTGGACTACTCTAAGGGGTAGTGTGCTTGTGAGGGTTATTCAGCTGAAGGTCTGTTGAATGGTTTCTGATCTTTGAGACAGTAGCATAAGTAGCTCAAATTCTTTTGTATGCCTGGGTTAATCTAAAATGTTCCCAGGAACACTCCCAGCCAAAGAACTCTTGTTCTTGTCTTGTAATTTCTCTGTGTTTTTGCCAGTCATGGCTCCACTTGCTCTCACTTTGTGCTGTAGTCACAGTGCTGTCCTCTCAGGGAAGTACCTGAGCTATTTACCATCAGACCATTTGGAAAGACTCTCCAGCTCATCTGCTTAAAGAATGAGTGCAGGTACTTGGCCTTGGGAGATGATTTTGGATGGCAGGTGGAAGTAAGGCAGGATCCAGGCTAAGGCAGGACTTAAGATCAGTGTCTGCACTTGATTAGGACTGGGTTGTTTCCAGCTTTGGCTGAGCACTCTGAATTGTCCTCCTGAGACCTAGCTCTTCCCACTGCCTTGTTAAGGAGCCTGTCTATCTGCATCAGAGCTCTGGCTTCTGCTTTGGGGACCAACCTGCTATCAGCTAGGAGCGTTAGTGCATGGCTTCTGTTGAGCCATTTATTGCATCTAGTGTTTGGTTCAGTGTCTGCAAAGGTGGGATTTCAAGGAGCTGCAGCACCCAGAGACAGTAGCTGTTCTGGGGCAATACATTTCCTCATCCTTTTCATCAGCCTTATGTTTCCTAATTTTAAAATCCCAAACACTGCTAGTAATCCACATCTCCGTGCTGTGTCTGGCTAAAACTTGAGCTCTGCTGAACACTGTCCAAATGATCTTGTGTAAATCCTTGTCTGCTGCAGGTTTGGTTTTGGTTTGTTTGTTTTTGTTGTTTTTTGTTTGTTTGTTTGTGTTTTGTTTTTAAAAAACCAACCAAACAAAAAAAACCCTACTATAGATTGCAACTTGTAGATGGCTACTGAGAGGGCAAGTGAGAGTGGAAAGACTTAGAACAGAACTGTAACTTCCCTTTCTGTTTGAGCCTGATCTATATGTGAATGTTTCAAAAGGAAAAAAAAAAGACTGGTTAGGTACAATTTTGTGAATTAAAAAAAATATATTTTTTTTTTTAAGTACTGGGCAGTTGAGGGGAGAGAATCTGGTAAAATTGGAGAAGTGGTTCACAACTCTGCCAAATGTCACTTCTAAACCTTGCATTAAGATTCCAACATGCAGAACTTGGTCCATTCCAGCACGGAGCCATTGAGTGTTCACATGAAGTAGGATGTTGACTAATGTGGATAGAGATAAGTGTGTCAATAAGGCTCTTCAGGGCTTAAAGTCTTGGTGATTTCTGTGAAGAGTTCTATAGAGTTTGCTCTTTGTATTTTTTTTTTTTTTCCGCCAGAGCTCTTAAAATTGTTAAATCAAGACCAGTTTCTTTTGGATAAAATACACAGTTTTATTATTGAGAGAATCTTCTGTTTAAAATAGTTACTATTGCTCCAGCATTGTCCTACAGAGCCAAAAAATAATTGCAAGAATTTATTGCAAAAAGATCTTTTGAATCTTTTCTTTCACAAAGTCTTTTAGTGAAAAGAAATACTTAAAAAAATAAAATGAACCATCTATATATTGTTTTCCTTTTTTTAGAGGCAGACTTGGAAAATTTCAACATGAAAAAGGATTGATTTCTATTTGTGGGGCTGAGGCATAGGGCAGAGTGGGGGCAGTACTCATAATGAGTACCTTTAGAAAGTATCAGTCATTCCAAAAAGTCTGTTTTTAGGTCCTTTGATTCAGGAGACTTAGAAAGCTCATAAGAATTTGTAGCCACATGGACAGCTTTTTTGCTTAGTAGGTTGAGCTGTTCATAAACTGTGACTGCTTTAATAATTACTTTGAGTTTGATTTCATTTTAATGATTTAAGTTAGAAGAAAATTTTGTCCCAGAGAAATTTCAATTTATTTTACTTCTCATTAATTAAGTAATGTCTTGGAACATAGTGAAAGACTGATCAAATGTGTGGATGAAATAACTCTGGGAAATTCTTAGGGAGTTAGAATTAAATGAAGCTTAGCTGTGACACTTTCAGGGAGTGGTATGGTACAAAAATTGAAGTTTTAGAAAGAAAAACATGTAGCCTTTATCAAAAGCATGAGTATTAAGTAATTTGATGAATGAACTAATGGGCTGTGGTACTTGAGCAAGAATTTTGAAGCTAAAAGTAGAGGTTAAATAGTATTGTAGGAGAAAGGAACATGTGCCTAGATTTCATGTCCATCAGGTCTTTACATTTAATGAAACTGGAGGTTGTGACAAAAATTCATCAAAAGGCCTGGGGAATAAAAAAACAAAGGGAAAGGTAGCCCAGGCAAAAAATATAATGACTGAATACCTAAACAGATAATATTAAAAAGTTACACTTAATAGTCATTTTATCA
Source organism: Thinocorus orbignyianus (assembly GCA_013400375.1). Taxonomy (NCBI): domain Eukaryota; kingdom Metazoa; phylum Chordata; class Aves; order Ciconiiformes; family Thinocoridae; genus Thinocorus; species Thinocorus orbignyianus. Next base: position 302,566 of record VXBW01003499.1, read on the forward strand.
AATGAGTCTTGTTATGTGATTATTTTTTTTTTTAATATGAATTTTGATTGCTGCCTGCTTGCTGAGGTCTTTTTCCTATTATTTTTCAGTGGTCGTACTCTGTCAAAATATGTCCATCTAGATGTCCACATCTGAACTGGGGAATATTTTATTTAGAGAATGCTGTGCATCTTCAGTCCTCAGATTTGTTATTTTGTACGGAAGGGTATCAGAACTGATTAAAAAGTTTTGTCTCCTAGTCCAAATGTTTCTTAAATACCACAGGGTTTTCCTTGAGGGGTGGTTGTGTGTTTTCTTTATGTGGTGAAAGAAATGCTGCTGTCTTATTATTAAAGTTTACAGATGCTTTTGTTGTCTGCTCTAGTTCTCTCAAATGTTCTTTTACCTTTTCCATGACCAGCCTGTATTACTACAAGACCTTAACGAGGAAGTATCTCTTGTCTTACCTTAAGATGGCCTCTGGAGAAAAGCTAGGTCTCCCTGCCTCTGGTACCTGGATGTATCAGAAGAAGAAATAAGATGGATGATTAAAAATTACACCTTTTTTTGTTAGGTTACAGGGACTGGGGTTTTATGTTGGCTTAAATTGTGTGTGCTTGATACAAACTATACCCTGCAAGCTCTTCAGTGCTTGAGTTGAGTTTCTGGGTTTTGTGACTGTTGGAAATTAAAGAATCCAAACACTCTAACTGGGATTTGTTTCAGGGCGCCTCACATATAATTGGGCTGCAAACACTTGGTGGCTGGTGTCACTGGCTTCATAATGTAGTAATAACTTTTTATCATAGTTCTGAAAAAAAACCCCACCTGTCCTGATTTGCCATGTAGAGAGCTGTATTTCTATCGTACCTAAACGGAGTAGACATTTGGTACATGGCTAAGACATTATATGGTGCTATTACAAACTTATCACTAATGAATTTGTTTTACTCAAGGAATTTAGCTCTTGTAGCATGTTCCCATCTTTGTTCTGGAAAAAGTTGAGACCTCTACAGAAGCAAGGCTGCCTTTGAGACCTCAGAGGTCTTCTTCCTTATCCCTTTATGTGTGGTTGTGTAAAGGTCTGCTTCCAGGCTGCTATTAAATCAGTAATTACTTTTTGCTACTAAGAATTGCTTCACAATCCATATTTTTCAGGACTTTTGGGGTAGAGATACTCTTTTCTTTCTTATTCTGCAAAAAGCTATTTTAGAAGATGTTAGACAACAGATGAAGCCTTTGCTGTGTGCTCTTTTCCTTTCTCTTATTTAATTTCTCTTTCCCATCATATCAGTAATTAGTCTATCTAGTCTCAATCAGAAAGTTTACCTCAAATGTAAGGACTTACGTATTTTAAAGTTAAATTCCAAACTAATTTGTAATGCTTCTGTTGTTTGTATTTTACGTAATCCCTGTGGAAACCCATTGTTGAAACCTGAACAATAAGTTGATTAAATTGTGTTTATTGGTTTTTAGTGTGAGTGGGTTTAGTTTTACACTTCTTGACCTTGCTATTCTTCTACAGATTTTTTTGTTTTCTCTTTTCATTTTCATTTTCTGTGTTATTTTTTTCTATGTATACTGAGGGGAATTGATGGTGGCACAAGTATGTGAAGGTGTGCAGAGAACCATGGTCTTGGGATGTATAGAATTAAATTGTTTATTTGATGCTAATAGTTTGCTTAATACTATACCTAAAATCTAAGTTTGGAAGAAGAACATGGGGAATTCCTTCAAAAAGTTACACAAGTAGAAAATAAGGTTAGCAGACGGTGATTAATTACTTAATTGCAAAAGGGGAGCTTTTTGTATGTCCTCTTGGTTTGAAATGAGTTGCCGTATGTTGAGAAGGTAGAGACTGGCAGAAGTAAGACTTTCCTGTCTTACTAAGTTGTGAGATCAGGAAATAACTAAATTTACCATGGGGAGTTTACCTAACTAACCACAACCTCTTACTAATATGTTCACTTTGTCCTCACATAAAAGTTTTGAAATAAGAATGCCAATACTCATATGTCACTGATGGGAAGTAAGAGGCAGTATTTTGGTCATAGCTAGTAGGAGACAAGACTGACATTCATATGAATTTTCCCCAATTACAGAATGAGCACAAAATATTTCACAGAAATTAAGTTATTTCTTAATTTTTTTGTCATGCTTACCTGGCACTTGGAAATGCTTGTGCTTTCCCACTCATAACGTTTAGTCTATAAAAGTGTTTTTATTTAATTTGACAATACATTATTTATCTAAAATGTTAAGCATTTTCTTTAGATTTCCATCTTCAGCTTTAGCACAGCCCTTAGAATCTTGTTTTCAAGGGCAGAAATATCCTTACACTATCTTTTAAAATCTCCTGCTTGCCAAAGGGCACAACAATGATCAGCCATGATTCTGCTGTGCTGAATATCTTGCAAAAACTTAAGGGGATGACAGAGAATCTATCACTTGGCATGGTACTCTGCTCAAACAAATTATCCTCACTGATAATTTGTACAGACTTAAATTCTTAAGTCCCACTTGAAGACACTTCATTTTTATCCCTTAAATCACTTAGGGCTTCTTCTATTTCTTCTCCAATTTCTTTAGAACCTTCTGCAAGCAGTTCCAATGTCTATAATCTAGTATTGATCTTGCCACACATAGAAAAAGCAAAATCAGCATGCTTATTTCTGTTAGGTGTCTAGGTACTGACCTAAGCCTTTTTTTGCCATAACACTGTCTGCCAAGCACATGTTAAGTGATTTCCTCAGTGATCTAACACCTTCAGGAAAGTAGCTGCTGTCCATGTTGTAGTCCCAGATTTCAGACATGCACCGGCTTTCTGTGTTCTTGGATAAGTATGACCTTGCATTTGCACTACAGTTTGCCTTCACTGTGTGTTATTTGGGGAAATGCTGGGCCTGATTTGAGATAAGTCTGCTTATGTAGGGTATCTGAGTTTCACAGCACTCTTTTAGACCTGATTTTGCTCAATGAGCCTTGACTCAAAACAGTCCTAAACTGTGTCTTCTCTAACTCCTTGTGTCTTATAATTATTTTAAAACGAGTTGTCTACATCTGTTCTTACTCACATTTAACATTACACTTCGCAATTAAGTCAAACTGTACCTTCCTCTTACACAGAGGAAAAAATTGAAAAAATTTACTTTTCCCTATGAACTCTAGGAGCTCTTAGAATCACAGAATGGTTAGAGTTGGAAGGGACCTTAAAGATCATTGAGTTCCAACCCTCTTGCCATGGGCAGGGGCATTTCCCACTAGACCAGGTTGCTCAAAACCCCACACAGCCTGGCCTTGAGTTCTTGAGACCTTCCCTGCTCCTGGTTTGCCTCTTTGTAGTCTATTTCCATCTTTCTCTTAGGTTGGGAAATTTGTTTGATTTCTATTTTTTTTTCTTTTACTTTTTAAACTTCTTTATTTTTCCTCTAAGCTAGAGGACACCCATGCAGGCTACAGTCACTTTCTTCCTCTATGGTCTTGACCACCTGAAGACATATCTGGGATGCCTTTGTTAGAGGGTATGGGTCCTAGCCTGATTGTTTAACTGCAAGAGCAGGTCTCTATGGAGAACCTCATACAGGAATGAGAGCTGCACTGCTTGGCATTCAGGCCTCACTTTGTCTGATGGCTTGCAGTTGTCAACCTTCCAGCTGTGGAAGGGAGAGATTTAAAATGTCTGTTTGACCTTTCATACCTTCTATTCATATGTTTTGAGATGCTGTCTTATGAAGTAATTCCATGGTGTACAGCACCTTGTACTAAAACAAGGCTTCTTATATTATCCTTTGTATTTATAGAACTGTTTTTTGGAGCCTCACAAAACCTGCTCAGAGCTGCTTACAAGTTAAATAAATAACTCTCTTCTAATGTTCTACTTTATTAACATGACTTTGGAAATGAAATGCCATCTTAAATTAAAGCAGGCATTCATCTCTTCCACAGGTCCTTCACCTTTTACTTGATCTTAGCAGATCTTTCTGTAGCTCATGTCTGATAGTCTGTAACTCAACATAAGCAGACTAAACCAGGTTTTCCAAAACTCCTTCTCCTGTAAAAGTAGTCCATTATGTCTCCTTCTTTCTGTGTCATAGATGATGGTAATGGTATGTAAATAGGTACTGGACACTCTTCTTAACTGTGCAATGTGCTTTCCAGAGCTGCCTGACAAATCTGGGAGGAAATGTAAACAGCATCTCTTCCCTTATAATGCGATACAAAATGTTGACCTTTGCATGAATAAAGTTGGAACTATGGATCTGTTTTGGACAACTGACAAGTCAGGATCAAGACAGAGGTGTTCAGCTTTCCCCATGTGTGCTTTCCATGTTCTTAAAAACTTTTTTTTTTTTTTGATCAGCCTATTACATGTGGCAACAATGATTGGATTTGGCAGACACCAAGTGCACTAAGTGTTCCTGGTGTGTGGTGGTTGCCTGTAACAAGTTATCCTCCAGGAAACAGGACTATAAAGCTTCAGTCTAAAGACTTAGGGTCTTTTTATTACAAAAATGTATTCTGTATTCCTATCCAATAGTTTAGGATAGGGCTATCCCAGACTAGTGCTGCTCAACTGCTGTAGTCTATACGTGGCTTGACAGGAATGTTCATGTAATACTCTTTTCCAATGGCTTCTTCAATGCAGACCGTGGATTTGGAGATAGCAGCCTCTTATTGCCACTGTTTTCCCTGCAGCCCCTCTGTTGTCACTCCATGAACTGCTCCTCTGGAAACACTATGTCTGCATATGGGTTGTCACCACCAGCATAATTCAGTTTGTATGGGTCCTTTCCTTATCTCTATGTGAGTTGTCACTGGGGATAACTGAGGCCTCTTATAAGAAGCGTGAATGATCTAAGCAGTAATTGCCCGTTCCTGGCAGTTGCTGTCCCATCCCAGAGGGTAGGTGAGGGTACGGACTGTGTTCTGTAATGTATACTCAGGAAGTCTGATGCTTTGAGAGAGTATCCAGGGTTTGTAAAGACTGTGTAGTGCCTGTGTAAATTTGTGCTGCCAAGATGTTCGGAGGTCCAGTGTGTGAATGAAGGGTGATGCTGTTGGTGTCTCATAAGACACTCATGGGTTTGGGGCAGGAGGCATAGAGTAATAGTGTTTGGTAGTGCCATGCCATCTTATCTCTTTGAGTATGGTGTGAAGTTTTGAGAGGCTGGGGGTGTTGCTCCTCAGCTACTCTGGTTCAAGTGGCCATGAACACCAGTTTACGAGGAAGTGTTGGAAACTAGAGAAGCCAGTCATAGTGAGAATAGTGGGAATTTTTTATATGTCCCCCAGGATATCAAGTTGCTTACCCTAGCAAACCATTTTCTGGGTGGGTGGGGGGAATTCAGAACCCATCCCCACACTCACACTGTATTTGTGCTTTGTTTTTGCCCTTTGGGGAAAGGGAGCAGAGTTGCAAAGCAGGAAACTGATCTTGTCATTGGGAAGGGCCAAAGCTGAACGCGCAGCAGGATGATAATGAACTATGGAGTGTACACAGTCAATTCCTGCGGTGTTGAATTGACTTAAAAATAAAAGATATGCTAGAATAGAATAGAATACCAAACACTATTACTTTCAATGTTAAGAGTGCAGCATGCTAGAACTCAAAACTAAAAATGGACTGGGGGTGTGAAAGCTCAGACATTGTTTTGACTGAGGTGAGATCCATCCTACAGACTATTCAGGCCTCTGACAGCAGAAAACCAGCTGAAGAGAGTTGAATGGATTGCTTTGGGAAAAATTCTACAGACAGTCCTTATTTATTTAAAAACAGTGAGCACGTTGGTATTTTCCTGGAAAAATGAAAGGTTTGTTTCTGAGGAAAGAGTTTAAATTCAGAGAAGAGGGGGAATCACACTGTTGTATGTGTCATGAAAAATAGGGGAACAATGTAGGTCTGGACTTCTATTCCCAATAGGTTCTTTCTTTTCTGTGTTCCCTAGTACACGCTAAAAATATTTTCAATATCTTAACATCTGCATTGTTATGAAAAATGGCATGTCTTTGTTTTGTTTTCAGCTGTGTCATTCTTGCATTACATTTTTTTCCATGTGTTCTCTTCAGTTGGGGTGTGAAGTTATTTTCTTTTGTCAGATGTAGACCTAGTTGCCCTGACTCCAGAACTGTACTGTGCACCACTTGGAATAAGTTATTTCTTTTGTTCTGCCTCAAAAAAACCACCCCAGTTCTGTATGTTGGGGAATGTGGAGCTACTTCAGTGTGAAAGTGTCTGCTGATTGGCAGAGAGGGGCAGTAAATAGGGTAAAAATAAAGGGAGCTAAGCCTCTTTAAATGTAGAAAAAAATGGAAGCTGAAGAAAGACTGGGTATGTGGGTGTATTTTGTATGCTACTGTGTATTAACATTTCTAATCTTAAGTGCACCAGTGTGTCCCATTTATTCGTGCATCCCATGCTCCAAGGCAAACCATCTCATGGCTGTGCCTGCTCCTGATGGGCTCCTAAGCACCATGTGGCAGAGGAAGATGGGTGAGTGAAGGTTGACTGAAATTCTGATTCACATGTCAAGTAGAAGCAGCAAAACAGCTAAGAAGCAAGGCCAGACTTGCTGTGAACACAAAGAAGGAAAACATTAAGGCAGATTGATAGTGAGGACAAGATGGCTGTAGGTGAGGGACAATCAGGGGGAGGTCATTAGCTGGTAGATGCTGCTGCCTTCCAGTACACTGCCTGGAACACAAGATAACTGAATGAATTTGAATTATTTTTTTTTCTTTTTTCTAGTCTGGGACACTGTAAAAGATACCCACCCACTGATTATGGTTTCTTGATTGATTTGAGCAATAAAGCTGAATATTAATACTCTGTTCTCAGGTGTGTAATTATCACTAGATTGCCACAAAAAAGGAATTTGACTGTCTGGTTTGATTATTATTTCCCCCTCTCCCTCTAAAGATGAAGAAACTTTGTATGTATGCAATGCACTTTAAAAGACATGTTAAGGGGACAAGGCCAGGCTGATAGAATTGGGAGATGCTGAAATTGAGGTTGCACATGTTGCACCAACACATACTTTTAATTCTGCTTACTTGGGTGTAAAATCTTCTAATACGTGGTAAGTATTGGAGGAAGAAACATGCCTGTGATGAAATGATTTAGCTCATGAGATGAATATGAGGGGATATGTAGTAGATGAGGTGATCACAGATGTTCCTGAGATGGTTTACTTGTGCTGAATTGTAGTAGACATCCAGCTGCCCTAAGCAGCCTGCTCTTCCCAGGGGTTTCTGCCGGGTGCCTTAATCTGCAGTTCCACTCTTCTGGGCAACAGCAGTCATGGCAATAACAACCTCTGGAACTTACATATGCTTAGTACCTTCCCCTAGAAATTCCCTAGAGGTAGGGGGTTTGCTTTTTTAGTCCCTTTGTGGTGAGCCAGCAGTGTGGCAGCAGTTCCTGGACTCATACAAGGTTCCCGTGTGCTATGAAGGAGGTGCTGGGCTGTGTGGTCAGTCTTCATTTATCATTTTGAAGTAGTCAGCATCCCACTAATGGCACATGTGCTGTACTTGGAGAACATCTCATCTCTAAATTTCTTGTCACAAGAGTGGGAAAGTGTGAATGACATAGGGCATTGGGCAAGGACAGAGGAGGGTCTCACGGCTAAGACATCAGGTGGTATGAGAGCACGCTGAATTCTGGCACTGCTGCCTGTACCACGGAGTTCCTGCAGGAAGCTGTCATTTTGTGGCCAACTGCTTAAATGCTGGTGCGTGTCTTGGTTTCTGGATTTCCAAATCAACTCCAGGAGCCAAGAGGTCATTCAAAACCAGTTTTAGATGATTTAGCATGAGGAATTCAATAAAAGGCACAACCTCTATTAAGGACTAATAGGGAGTGAGACTTAAGTATTGAATAGATTATGCAAGACTCAAAGAATGGGACAGCTTGGGGTCTGGAATGGTCTAGTGTTTGAATGTACAGTTTCAGGTCAAACACAGCCTACTGTGATTTCGCCTTTTTCCCCCCTCCCCCAGTTTTTATATTCCCCAGAGACCAATGAGCATAAATAGAAGGCAATAGATCTGTCAGTTAATCTATAGCTCATTTCTATATTAAGTTAGTTTTAAATAGCATTAAAGGCTCGGTTTAGCGGAGCACTTAGTAAGGCATCTAACTGCATATTTGAATTGAGGCCAGGATTGATAAACTTGGATACAGCGTGATAATACATTGCAATAGGAACACTGCATCCATAATGGTTAATGTGTATGTCCCAAACAGGGGCTGTATCTTCATTCTGCTGAGATTCCCTGTCACGAATTTCCAAGCTGATTAATTCGTGGGTTTGGTCACACATTTCCAGTAAGAGTGGGATAACAAGGAATTTTTTATTTTTATTTAAGTAATAGATTTATAAGCAAATAATATTGTCTAATTTCTCCAAATACCTGCTATCAGCCACAGAGCTCACTCTTGTCTTGATTCCTTGAGCACTTCTTTTCCTTGCTACGTGAGATTCAGTTATAGCAGATTTTCTGAAAGAGTGTTCTGAGACTTCAGAAAACTGGAAAGGAAAAAAACAGGACAAATATTTATCCCTCCTTTTAAGAGGATAACTGCCCAGAGGTCTGCCTTTTGGAAGTTGTGAAAGTCTTATCTTTATTTTTTGCATATTTTTAAAAACTAGCGAATAGTGTCTTTTAATTGCAAAAGCCTCATTACAGTGACCTTTTGGACACAATTTAAATGCTTCCCCATAAATTAATTAATGCTAGTTTATTTAACAGATTTTTTTTCCTTTCCATTTGTTGTTAATAGACTGAATTTGATCATTCTCTCTCATCCAGGATTTTCTGAATGCGTGTTTCCTACTGTATCCTCAAAAAACAAAACTAAGCAAGTAATGTTTGGGCTTTGTGGGCGTTTGATCAACATGTAAAAAACCCATGATTTGAATTAGGATTTAATAACTCTATTACCAATTTGATTTATGGAAAATTTTAATAAGTCTATTACCTTCATTTATGGAAAAAAGACTCCTTTTTAGCTTATAATTTGGTATCCTCAGCTGAAGGATTCTGTCTGGAAATCCTTCCACAAATTGAGCATAACAGCTGACAAAGCAGCATTTTACTGTGGAGTGATAGGGCACCTTTCTACTCTTCTAGTTATAACAATCCTAATTTTGAGGGTCTCTGGGGACAAAATTACCATTTCTTTTGTGTGTTTCTGCTAATATTTTATTGATCATAGCTAAATCATAGGAAATGCTAATTTCACACTTTCACCTTTTTCTTTAAAAGGAAAGCTTAAGTAAATTTTATGAATATTACTTATATATATCTCTGCTAGGCAAAATACAAAAATAATAAAGTAAAACTTCCTTTTATTTGTTTTTGTAGATGTTACATGAAAGTAATTATAACACTTTTTTTCTTTTTCAAATCTAGACTCTTGTTTTGTTTTCTGACTGCATAAAGACCTAATTATTTTTTCTTTTTTTTCTTAAAAAAAAAACCAAAACACCAAAAAACAAACACCAAACAAAACCCCAAACAAACAAAACCAAAAAACACATAAGAGGCAACAATGATGTGTTTTCATCAGGAACATAATCCTATATTTCTATATTGGCCTATCTGGCTAGGCTATATTCCTCTAGTATGTAGCCCCAACTGGCTCATAGTTGCAGAGGAATTGCATGTGTATGGATAGGTGATGCGTCTATAAATTAGAATTTGTTTTAACACAAGATTGAAAACAGTAGGCATGGAAGAGTAATCTGTAGTTTTCCTTCTTCCTGGAATAATTGTTCTAAAAAAAATATTTTTCACTGTTTTCTGTTGTAGCATTTCACTCAAAAAAAGCTAGGTAACTGATATTGGCTTAGAGTGATCTTTCATTTTTGTTTTTTGTGAGCTAGTTCAAATGGCCTAAGACATTTGTGAATTTGTTTGATATGTATCCCTTATGTTTTATATATGTGTGTGTATATATATATAAAAATATATGGCAGGTGTGTGTGTATACATCTATATCTAACTTCCTCTGGTTCTTTCTGTCATTGTGACTGAGATAAAACATTTTTTTCTTAAATGGTAATGCCTCTCTCAGTAGTTGATCTGTAAATGTAGTTGTCCTGTGTATCTAACTCCTCTTCTGGAGCTACCCCTACAGAGAACATACTAAGGGACTATTGCTGTGTGCTTTGTATGAACAAATAAAGAGCAGGCATAAAATTTTGATGCTGAAATCAATGGCAAAAGCCCTGCTGACTCCAGTTGGATGAGGATGTGTGGGGAGAGGATGCACACTAATCCACTAGCATATTAAATCACTATTGACCCCAGATGTACCTTGTGGTGCTTCACCATGGTTCACTGACTGTACCTTTCCCTTTATCTTATGAAAACTAACTGAATTAGCAGCAAAATTCAGATGAATCTCAATATATATTAGTGCTTTTGTTGTGATTAGCAACAAATGCTATTAAAAAGGTGTTCAACAAAATCAAGCTCAGTTAGTTTTAAGTGTTTCATTTTATTTTATTTAGGACCTCATTCTGTCATGTGCTTTTACTGTTTTGGAAAAATAAAATATTTCCCTTCAGTTATAGATTCTACAGTAAAATAACTATCAAGAGTATTGATAAGTCAACTCAGACTTGAGAAACTTAATGACATTACATGATGAAAGTAATGAAATTGTATAAGGAATCAGGGGCCGTTTGGCTTAGATGTGATGTATTTCCGATGCACATCCTTCTGCAAGTAACTACACAAATAAGTCGCACTAGTATGGCATCTTACATGTGCAGAATTAAAAAAACTAATCATGTGGCTAATGTCAGCCCTCTGTAGCACAGTCATCAAATCTTTTGGTGCGTACTGTGACTTTTTCAGGCTATGTGAGTGCTTAAGTGTCAGAATTAAAGCAACCCTAACCCTCTCAGACCTTGCAGATTCTGTGCTGTATTTGTGTATTTGAAGTCCAACTGGTCAAGTGTACCTGATAGGACTAGTGTTCCTCTACATGACATAAGTTAAAAATGGGAGTAGTTTTGAAGTGTTAACCTAAAATTTTCTTGCAAGCTCAAGGAATACTAGTGAGATGCTACAAAGCTGCTTATTGCTTTTCCTCTAAAGGGAGATTGACACATTGCTCTGTAGAAAATGATAAAACTTGAAGATAGCATCTAGAATATCAACAACTACTGTTGGTGATAATAGAATATCATACACAGTAGTGTTAGGATTTTAAATACTCAATTTATTTAGAAGATATATATTAATCTTGTTTAAGAAATATAAAGCCACATCCTTGGTAGTTTACAGATATGCTAATTTTGCCAAGAGTTGCCAAGAAGCAGTTGACAGTTTGGACCAAGGATTGCTGTGGTTGCTATGTGCAAAAGCCTAGAACAAGCCAGCGGGAAATAATACCAGGGTGGGAAAGTATTGCTATGGTTACAGAGTATTTTCTGTAAAGGAGAGGTGGATAACACAGCAAGAATCGCTGAAACTTAGGTAATACTGTATTATACAAGCGGCAAAAAGAATGAAAGATAATAACTGTCTTGTGTTCTTAATGGCATTTTGTTAGTTTCCAACAAAGAGGGATTTAATTAAAATAGGAATAATTTGTGAAAGCTTTCTTGGAAAAATATACTTAGCTTTTATTTTGTAAAAGTGGAATGCCATATTTTTTGCATATTTTGGCCGTGTCTCTTTGTTTTAAAAAACAAAAAGATATTTTTTTTTGTCAAGTGGATTAAGACTTGTTCTAAAAAGAACAAAAGGGCAATTATACTCAAATAATCTAATTCATGTGGACTCTTGAGTCAGTTTTCCAGTACATTACAACCTGTAAAATAACTGCATTTTGCAAAAATGCATGTAATGCAGAATAATTACAAAATACAATAAAAAGTGTAATAAATAATAAAGACCTGTTTTAAGTGTTGCTGTGAATCTGAACTGTAAACTTCAGCTAGGGAACATCCTTTTTCACTTGTAGACATCATCTGGATTTAGTTGTAATAACATCTGATGGTTTGATCCTGAAAATTGAGAAGTAGAAGACCACTACAGTTCAGATTTCCCATTTTTGATATTTGGGAAGATAGTCTGTTCTCTTCTGCCATGTTTATCAAGAGGTATGTTGTGAAGCATGTAGATGGCATAGACTGAGCCATGCCCTGTGCACCCAGCTTCACTGGCTATTCAGAAGGGCTCAGCTGGGAAAGGTAGGGCTGGGGACCAAGCAGTCTTGGGGGAGGTACAGAACAGATCTGTGCTCTAGGACCAAGAAAAGGGAAACTGTAAGAAGTGTGTTTTTTTTCTTTTTCATGGCTACTGTACTGCATTTATCCATCACTCTCTGATAGTCATGCTTCTGAAAGCTACATTGCTCAACTGTACTTTGAGGCCCATCACTGTAGTTCACTTGAGTCTGGCTGCTGGAACCAGATGTATAAGACAAAACTCCTGAGCTGCATAACTGTACTGAAGGTCTACACCAGACCCTGGCTAGTTTGCCACCTTCATTCCTGGTCCATGCTGGAAGGCATGGAGAGAATTGATTGTGCTGGAGAATAAAGGATAGAAAGAGGCTCACAGAAGCCCATTCTTTTTTAGAACATGACTCTACCACACCATATAAATTGTCCATGTCCCACCTCTGCCTCGGGCACACTTTCTTGAAGGTAAGAAGAGTGAGAATTTAAATTGTCATGTGAAATATGTTCAGCTAGTTGTGACTGTTTTCTTTAGTTTTATTGCTGTTTTGCCTGTACTATGAGATGGGCATTTGAAACTTGGAGGTGAGACCCTGCCCTCTTCCTTGCTCTTGAGAAGTATACCCAAACATGTTAATAACCTGCTGTACCTAGCAGTGCAGACCCTAGCTATTTCAACTGAAATGAAAGAGGGTCTTTAAGATAATGTTATCGCTTTTCTGGAGAAATCCTGACTTTTACACAGTGGATATATAAGATGAACTATGAAGTACAAACTGGGGAAAGAATGGTCCTGACTGGGACTGATTATACTGGGACTGGAGTTCATCTGTGTAAGAATACTGAGGCAAGGGCCCTGAGGAGAGAAGTCTAGGACAAAGACCTGAGATGGAGAAGAAGCAAAGGAACTGGGGGGACGAAGAATGGCCGGTTGAGCAGGGAGAACAGAGAATTTAAGCAAGAAGTTCCAAGAGGGATATAGGAACGGGGATTTGGAAACCTGATGGTCTGGAGACAGTGAAGAGCATAATAGTGCTGAGGATCAGTGCTTGGAAGCTTCAGAGTAAGTGAAGAACAACTCTGCTAAGGAAAAAACAAAGAGAATAAAAGCAGAAATCATCAAGGCTGAGGAAAGAGGTCGAAAGTGTGCAACTCAAGTACACTGTTCCCCGCTGTGAAGAGCCAAAGATTTCTGAGCGTGGCCTACCATCTTTTCTTATTTGTCAGATACCATTTGACTCTTTGTCAAAACAATGGTTCATAAAAGAGAGCATCTTACTGCTGTGGCTACTCTCTTCATTAGTACATTAGTACAAATGATAGAGGTCTGCAGTGTGGATCCAACCATTCCACTCTGGTCAGGCCACTTTCCTGTGAAAGTATTTGTTCCATTTTTTTTTTTTTCCCTAGGGCTTTAAAAATATACTGAATGAAAAAAATAATTAAAAAATTGAATAATAAGACAGTAAAATGAGGTGCTAAAAATTAACCAAGGTTGGAATTAGCTTTGTCAATGCTGTCTTAGCTCACTGTAATTCTGACTGTATAGTCATGACAGAGGATCCCATTACACCTTCGTGTAAGGCTTATTTCAGGGGACTTCTTCCTCCACTCTCAAGTTCAGGTGGATTTGCCTGATTTTACCTTAAAGACAGATCTAGAAAGTGGTTGAGATCATCTCTGTAAAAATCACAAAATCATGAATTTTGATTCCGTTGTTAGGTGCGATGGAAGCCTAGCGTAACCAAACTTTACATTTGGTAGGAGTGAAAACTTGTCTTCCTTCTCTCTGTCCTGTTCTTCCTCTAAACCCTTGCTTGAAAGCTAGCTTTCATTCTGTTTGCCAAGGTCCTCCCCTTCTTTTGTTTTCTTGTGATTCTCAAATTAAACAGGACTCAATTTAACTAGTGACATGCTATTGAAAAAGTTAGGCTTCTAGCCATGAAAACTGTGAGCAGGCTATTTGAATTTTAATTAATGCTTCACATTTGTAGAGGATAAGTTTTTGAAATAAGCTGTTGAAACTTTTTAAAGGGAAAAAAATTAATGGCAGTTTCTCAAAGACCAGAGAACTTCAACTCTCTCTTTTTCTCATTTTTTTATTTATTTTTAAACACAACATTTCTTACAGTGCAACATTCCTTATTTTTTTGATACAGCACCAGTGAAAACAAATGTAGGTCTTGTGCAGAACATCACTACTTATTAATAACAGCGTTGAATAGCTGTAAGACAGCTTGGTCTAACCAATCCAGATTGATTGCTGGTCATCGGTCTGTATATATGCTATTAAGTTTTGATGTCCTGAATAATCCAGGTGAGATAACATTGAAGAAGAACAATAGAGAGTGAGCCCCTGAAATCCTCCACCTTCTCTTCTACTGGGAGTAATAAAATAGTTTGGGTTGGAAGAAACCTTAAAGATTATCTTGTTCCAACCCTCCTGTCATGGGCAGGAACACCTCCCACTAGAGAAGGTTACTCAAAGCCCCATCCAGCCTGGTCCTACACTTTCAGGCAAGGAGCATTCCCAGCTTCTCTGGACAATCTGTTCCAGCGTCTTGCTACCCTCACAGGAAAGAATGTCTTCCTACTATATCTAATCTAAATCTCTTCTCTTTCAGTTTAAAACCATTAGCTCTTATCTTATCGCCCTACTCCCTGATAAAGAGTCCCTCCCCATCTCTCCTGTAGGCCCCCTTCACATATTGGAAGGCCACTATAAGGTCTCCCTGTGGCCTTCTCTTCTCCAGGCTGAACAGCCCCAACTCTCTCAGCATGTGTTCATAGGAGAGGTACTCCAGCCATCTGATCGTTTTCATGGCCCTTTGCTAGACTCGTTCCAACAGGTCCATGTGTTTCCTGTGCTGAGGGCCCCAGAGCTGGACGCAGTACTCCAGGTGGGGTCTCACGGAAGCAGAATAGAGGGGCAGGATCATAGTCTCACTCAACCTGCTGGCCACTCTGCTGGGGATGCAGCCCAGGATGTGATTGGCTTTCTGGGCTCCGAGCACACATTGCGGGGTCGTGTTGATCTTCTCATCTACCACTGCAGGACTTTTGATTTTGAGTATAATCATTGCTTGAGATTTCATAACAAGATACTAGTATGCTGAAAAATACCGAACAAATGTTCTAACAGACAAATACAGGACAAATATTCTTCCTGATTTTGTATATATGGAAAAAACATTCACCTGCATAGGTTCGGTCCAGGTACAAAAAAGATCACAGAATCATAGAATGGTTAGAGTTGGAAGGGACCTTAAAGATCATTGAGTTCCAACCCCCCTGCCATGGGCAGGGACACCTCCCACTAGAGCAAGTTGCTCAAAGCCCCGTCCAGCCTGGCCTTAAACACTTCCAGGGACAGGGCATCAACAACTTCTCTGGGCAACCTGTTCCAGTGCCTCACCACCCTCACAGTAAAGAATTTCTTCCTAATATCTAATCTAAACCTCCCCTCTAAGATATTTTTGTTCTCCTGTTTGTGTGCTTATGTACAGCTGAATGAGGTTATTCACAGGCGTGTCACGTAGTAGCCATTAAGCCCCAAAAGGAGGCTTTAAGGATACCCATTCATGCTGCAACCACAAAATTAGTATTGTATATCAAACAGAAGATCACAACACCAAAAACCTGAAACTACAGCATGCCATGGTAACACCACAGAAGAAATGATAGTAATCACTGGTACTGTGTCCCTTGACTGGACTTTCTGAGGAAGCAGAGAACATGCCAATATTACTTGCATTGCTGCTAGTCCCAGAGGAATCAGTTCAGAGCTCCAACATCCATGTGCCTCTCTGAGCCAAGTCATCAAATCTTTATTTTCCTTTGATGTGTTTTGTATTGTATTTCTTCATTGGTTTTGTATTGTATTTTTAATTGCAATGTATTGATAGTACAGGGAAAATATTTGAGGATACCTTTCCCTCTTTTTTTTTCTTTTCCTTTT
>VXBW01003499.1:318713-340474 GCA_013400375.1 Thinocorus orbignyianus
TTTTTTTTTTTTTTTTTTTTAATTTGAGGAGGTCATAGGCCTATAAATATTTCAGAGTATGAAACAGGAATGAAAATATGGAGAACACTGGAAAAGATGTGAGGAAAACCTAAGCACTGGCGATGTGATTATTTTTGTGTGACAAATTCTATGATACTTCATTGGTGATATGAGGCACAGGTGCCTGTTATGTTTGGAGTGATTTGCTTCTGCTGCCAGTATTTGAAGGGTTCTTTGTGAACTTTGTGCTATAAGAAAAGACATGAGGTCTCCTAGTTTGTGTCCCTTTTTATGTAATAGTAAGATAGCCTAGGTTTGCCACCATTCCTTGTTGAATTTTAAGTGGTTTCTAGTTTATTGCTGAACATAATTGCTCTTGCTTTCAGACAGACAATTTCAACACTTATGTGAATAAAGAGATTTTATTGTCTTTTATGAAGGGAAGGGTTATTGCAGTAAGGAGGAAAGGAGGAAGTTGGTTGCAAACTGGAGCATGAAGCTCGAGTCAAGTAATTCTTATTCCCTATTGCTCTTGACTTATGTCTCCGCTGGACTGTTTTGTTGTTGATTAACAGCTCAGAGGACTGATTGTCTCTTTACACATGTGTCTCACGCAACTTTTTAAACTATGTGTGTGAAAAAGAACCACATTAACATTTAGGTGCTTAGGTTGAGTTTTGGTTGCCTGTGCATCACTGTCCATCTCTTCAAGATGCTACAGTGTGTCCCAGGCCTTTGCATGGGGCGTGCAGATCTTGAGCTCTTTGGAGTTCGAGGACTGGCTGCAGGAGGTGAGGTGAGACGCAGAACCTGGACAGGCACAGACCTGGACTGGAGGAATTGATTCACACCCATAAAATCTGAAGAGTTTGTTGTTAGCATCTTGTGTCAGGAAAGTTGTTTGTTCTCTAACTAACTAGCCTATTTAGCAGTAGATTAGCTGATAACAAGACCCAAAAGAAAACATTTTCTGTCCTCTTTAGTTACTTGTGATAGTTTGATACTTCAGAGACTGCAATGGAATGCTACTAGTTCATCAGCCAAACTCAAAGAGACTGCTCCTGTTGATTCTGTAATCTTTAAAAGCACCACAAGATCTTCCTAGAAACATACCTGAACAACTTTGCTACTTTTAATTATGTAAATATTTTACATTTTTTTCTCTCTAAGCTCTCTATTCTAAGCCCACTCTTTCAAAATGTGGAAGTAAGACGCAGAAAACATCTAGGTATGAAAAATGAACTCTTGCTAAAATCTTGTCTCTTCTACTCCAGGGAAGAACTCTGAGATTTGAGAGAGAGGAGGGGAGTGTAATGAGCCTGAGGGATTCCTTCTTGTCAGGCAGAGAAGGAAAGTAAAACCTCTTTCATGAAGTCCAGCCTGTAGCTGAAAGTAAAAAATAATGGTGTTATGAAAGCAGTGTGCACCTTAGTCAAAGTATGCAACTTTCATAAGCTCTTGAAAGATCTATACATCTCAAAGACCTATATGAGCAAGTGCCAAGTCCTGCACGTGGGGAGGAACAAGCCCATGCACCAGTATGACAGGAGCTGCCTGACTAGAAAGGAGCTTGGCAGAAAAAGCCCAGGAGTTCTGGTGGACACCAAGTTGAAGATTAGCCAGTAATGTGCCCTTGCCTTGAAGATGAGTAATGGTATCCTGGGCTGCAGTGAGTGCTACTGGCAGGTCGAAGAAGGTGATCCTTCTTCTTTTCTCAGCACTGGTGAGGCCACACCTGGTGTGCTGGATCCAGTTCTGGGCTCCCCAGTACAAGAGAGATATGTGGAGCTACTGGAGAGTGGTGAGTGAAGGGTCATTAAGATGATGGAGGGACTGGAGCATCTCCTGTGAGTAAAGGCTGAGAGAGCTGGGACTGTTCAGCCTGGAGAAGAGAAGGCTTAGGGGGGACCGCATAAAAATGTTCAACACCTGAAGGGAGAGTGCAGTGAGGGCAAAGCTGGGCAAGATACAGGGCACAGAGGCAATGGGCACAAACTGGAATTCAGGAGGCTCCATCTGACATCAGGGAACATTTTTCTACTGTGAGGATGACTAACTGCTGGCACAGGTTGCCCAGAGAGCCTGTAGAACCTTTCTCCTTGGAGGTATTTAAAAGCTGTCTGGACCCGATCCTTGGCAGTGCACTCTAGGTGCTCTGCCTGCTCTCATTGAGCAGGGAGGTTGGACCAACTGATCTCCAGAGATCCTGTCCAAACTCACACATTCTGTGATCTTGTAGTTGTGGTGAGATGCCTCCTCTATTCTATTTCTTTAACAATTAAGAAAGCAGAAAATACCATTCTGCTGCCCTTCACTACTGCTATATCTGCTAATGTTTGTTTAGCCATCAAAATGTCTTCTAAAAGTTATTTTTAATTAATAGCATTAATTTATATTAATGTCTAAAAGTTAGTATTTCTTTTAAAAGCCATAGTTAATTGTTCAACTGTTCCTCTGTAATACTGGAAGGTCTGTGGATAGTTCCTGTATTTATGCTGCACTGTATAGTCTGCATGACTCTGATGCTTGCTCATACAAGTCAACGACAACTAGTATGGCAGACCACCACTGCTCTGTGGAACATAAGCCTACTCAATTTATAAACTCTTAGAAAACAACTATGATTGGAGGCAAAACAAATATCAAAACTTTCAAAATACAGCTAAGCTTGTAGATATAAATTTGTATGCGTTGTCTGACCAGACTTGTAGCATGCTGTGATCAAATGGATTACTATTCCTGGACAGTGGGACAGTTCTTTTCCTTCTGACTTCTTTGATTTTTTTCTTTTGCACTTGATTGTTACCTTACCTTTACTTTGATGTGTATTTATATGTAATTCCATTCATTTTTGCTTAGGGCTGTAATGTATTTTCGAGACAGTCATGCGTACTGAACAACGTAGCAATCTGATTGCTATTACTGTACCAAAGTATCCTTTTGTACAACACTACTGCTCTCTTTTTCCACCCAACTTTCCTTCCGTGTCTAAGTAGCAAAATGCTGACTAAATTCCCTGCACTTGGAGATTTTCTCTTGCTCATGGACATTAAGCTTTTTTGTTCCCTTTATATTTTTACCTACCTCCAGGCAGAAGTAGTGGTAATCTTTCTATTCTGACACTGTTTTCTCTGAAATAATTCATTTGATGTTATTTCTTCTCCAGTACACCCGGGTTTAGGTAGCGACTTGGTAATCTGGATGTCCTGGTGAAGGTTGCTAGTTTAGTGGACATGCTCGTGCTAGTTTACATTGACAGAGAATTTGTCCTGCACGTTGATTCAAGACAACTATTTTGAAGAAGAAAAACTTTGAAATTTTTAGAACTTTTCTTCTTTTTTAACTGTTTTTTGGTGGGGCGCAATTGTTTTGTTTTTTTTTAAAAAGTGAACTCATGCCATCTTGGGAAGATTTTTCATAAGTATTTTGTGGCTATACCTTCACTTTCTTCCTGCTACAAGTTGTCAAACCATTAATGGTCATTTGTGCTGAAATAGTCTATAAGTTCCAGTAAACCTGCTTGCTGTGAGCTATGCTATATTCATCATATCTAACAGCTGAGTGTGGGGTTTTTTAGATTTGTTTTATAGTTCAGTTCTCCTCACAGTTCCTTGGGGACTGCAAACTAAAAATATATTTAACTGTACAGATTGTTCTAATTGCTAAAGAGCATTTCCTTATTCCTGTAAGAGCTTGCTGTGGGAGCCGCTCTGAGTTGACTGAAGGGCAAATTTTTGGCACAATAAGAGCCTTCCATCTAATACCAAACCAGAAGACCACCTTTCCCAAATAGATGCTATTAAAATCAAAAAAAAGTCTTTTTGAGAATTGGAAATTTGAAAGCCACAACCAGAGAAGTGGTAGCCAAGACTCTGCAAACAGGCTGACTGGTTTAAAAATAAAAAGCCCAGGATCACTGGTACCTTGACCAGTGATGGTAACGGTCTTACTAAGTTACACCTAATGTTAGGATTCCACCTGTAATCTTCTACCTTGGGAACATGTTTTTGTATCTCAGTATTAATAGACTTGCTACCACATAATTGGTGAACTTGTTGCAGCAAGATCCTTGGAATAAGAATTGCATTAGAGTTCATTCCAACAGTGCAAGACAGCGGGACACACTCATGTAAAGGTGTTTAGGGTGGCTTTTGTTTTAGCTGGTCCCTTTGGCAAACTGACTTAGAGATGCAATTTCTTTGATTTCCCTGTTTCTAAGAACTAGATGTTGCTTCAATTGAAAGCTGAGAACTTTGTTGATGTTAGTGTACCAAATTTTAATGTCTTGAAAAGTTTGAAAATCTGTGTTATAAATAAATCTATTTCCAGGCACAGAATGTGCTCTTCCTGAAGCAGTGAAACATGAACAGATGTACTTTGCTACTGTAACATGAATTGCTTCAGAAATGTTACTTGCAACCTAAGTTTGTAAATTACTCTGATGTAAAGTTGGGCTAGGGGATCACGTTGTTCCCCTATCCCTGCAGAAAATACCTGTGCACCCCCGGTTCATTTTATTGGGTTAAAACTTGGAGGACTATTGAATCTTGTGGTGCTTGTTAGTATAAAGCAAGGAAGTTGGCCATCTTGTTGAATTTTGACTGGTAACCAGGGGATGAAGCTCTGTTCTTGCCTCAGTCTCCAAGCCTTCCTGTGTGACTATAGTTTGGTTTTCTTGAGACCTTGTGCTCTGCACCTCTAAACAGGAGACTAGTTCTGCAAGTACTTGCTAATGAAGCCTTTTAATTCCTGAGCATGTTCATGATGCTTTGGGATACTGAAAGGGAATGTACCAGATAAAGGCAAAGGACAAATTGCGACGTTCTTCCTTTTCAAGATTTAAAAGCACAATTTGGAAAAGCCTCTTGAATTTTGAAGTCCTGTTTCCTTAATATATCCATCATCAAGCATAAACACTTTTTTTCCCCCCTCCTCTCTGGCTCACTTTTCAGCTTTCATTTCTTACTTGGGAAAATCTCCTAAAACTGGTCCGTGTGTTCCTGCTAATTACTACTCTATACCATTTTAGAAAAATGAAGAACAATTAAGTAGGTAAAGGAACTGGGCAGTAAAAGGGGTAGCTTTTGGACAATTCATTAAATAGTCGGTGCCTTTTAATGGTAGGGTACTCCCTCTGCTCATGAATTATTCATTTTAATGCTTTTGTTATAATGGCGACAGTGTTCAGTCTCTGAGGCAGTTCTGGATAGCCTTCCTCTGCTGAAATACCACACAGCAGCAGCTACCATTTGTTTTATAAACTAATGCATCAAGTCAATAACATCATGAGTAAATGTATTTTCCTGATCAAGAAAAGGAGAAACAGGGAAGAATAACAATATTATAACTAAGAGGGTCTGTTTTGTTGAAGAGTACAACTTGTTTGCTTTTCTGGGAACTAATTCTGGGAAATAATTTCAAATAAATATTTTTACAGATTACTGTGTTTAGTATTAGATGCAAATTGTACCTATAATGAAAATAGAAATTAGTGTCTCTGCTCTGTATAGCAATGTGCAATAAAGGCAGTTTAAAGCACTCACTGTACATAAACACATCCATTTTTTTTCTTAAAACTAATGTTTAAAGGTCTCTTTGAAACAGTTTTTAAAGATGAAACATAAAATAACCACATAACCCACACAGAAAATGTATCTTAGTCATGTGCGTACAGAAATAAAAGTTTCTTTGTGGTATCTAGTATCAGTCTTTCATTAAAGCGTGGACTTTCCTAAAGAGAAATTCCAGCGCAGACGGTTAAGAGTTCTCCCCCTTCTTCTCCCCCCGCCACCCTCCCCGCCGCTTTCCTACCCTTTTCTGATGCTGACTTAAGCCCCTGAGCCTGACAGGGTGCATTGGGGACAGTCCCCACGAAGAGCGGGGAATTCGGGGCTGGAGACTCCGTGGTACTGGTTTCAGTGGACAGAAGCATGCGCTCCAGTACAGTGCACGCTTGCTTGTTCTCTCCCGTCTGATTTAAAAAGGGGTGTTTTCTTCTCAGCCGTATATGTGCTCCTAAAGTGCCTTCAAGCAATAGATAAGTGTGCGTGGTGGTGGGGGGGAGGACGGAAGCAGCAAGCAGATAGATGAGCGATTAGGTCATTTGGATTAGGACAGAGGGTTTTTTACACTGAACTCTCTTCTCATTCCTTGCTGATCAGATTCTCCGCGTAGACGGAGGGTCAAAACTGCGTAAGTAGGGAAAAAGAAAACTCCATAGATGGATACAGTTGCCAAACTATAAGGAGCACCGAAGAGGAGAAAAGTTTGAATTGAAAGTATATGTGGTTTCGGGGAATCTGAATCATGCAGTATTACTTTCACTTTTTCTAGGCTTGTATTTCCTACGAACAAACCATTGGGGAGATAGAAGTTCTGATTTAGATAATGTCTTGCAGTCTTTGGAATAACACATTCTGCTGGAGGGGGAGTCCTTTTGGCGAAGGTTGCGCTCCGTGAGCGGAGAGCTTTCCCCGCTGCCCACACTCACATTGTTTCTGCTGGGAATGTCAACTTTGGGCCTTTTCCTGCAAATTTTTCATGGACTTAGGTAGCTACTCCACATAAAATGGAAGCACCAATAGGAACCCCTCCTTTCCTTTTTCCTGTAGCTTTGCTCAGACCATTCTCTGTTAGCATGGTAGTGGTACAAAGTGTGTGGTCTTTCAGCTCTGACTAATGCATTTTGTGCTGTGTGACTGAAAATGCCTCATAGTCTGCCAGGGCTGACTGAGGGTTGTGGAATGTAGTGCCTTTTCTCTGTTTCTCTCTGAATTATTATTTTTTTATCCCCCCCTCCTTTTTTTTTAAATAATTATTATTTTTTTTTTAGTAGAAGTGTGTAGGCAGCTTGTTGAGAAACCTCAAGATGCAGGGGAAATGCTTGTACGTTGTGGAATGCGGCTTCCCCTGGGAGACCCTGGCTGGGCGCGCAGTGAATGAGCAAAGTGGAAGAATGAGAAAGGGAGGAGGTTGGAGGCAGGGACAGATAGGAAAGAGTGAGAGAGAAGGAAGGAAGGAGGTGGAAACGGAGGGGCCCGTTTCCCTTTTTCTGAAGCAATGACAGCTGGTTCTGTCCTGCCTCACATGACAAAGTGCTGTGGAGAGGAGCATTTAAGCAGGGGTGGTCAGCTGATTTTATTTTATTTATTTTTTTTCCAGGCTTTAGTCAGGTGATCGCTGGTGACTAGTCAGCCCACCAAGAAGGGACTTCAGCACACAGGTAAGAGAGAAGCTGTATAGCCTTACATGCAGCTGGGGGATCCGGGGTGGGGAGGTAAACAGTCCTAACATTGTTCGAATACTTTAAAAAAAAAAAAAATACTCCTGACTTGCTTGGGTGCATAACACAGTGATTGTCTCTTTCAGTGCTGTTACTTTTGCTATTCAGTCTTGTTCTTGCATTTTTTTGTTTTATGTTGTGTTTTTTTTTCTTTAAATCTGTCTTTAATTAGAAGTTTTATTGGGAAAAAAAAGACCGATTGTGTGCTGCTAAATATAGTCCTGGGTATTGCATGAATGTTGCATTCTGTTACTTTTTGAATAAAATAACTTTCCATAATGCAAGTGTGTCAAACTCATATTTAGAGGGGAATTCCCAAATACTTAAACTATGAGTCATAAAAAGTTAAAGGACCAGTACAACAGTTCACGATAAAAACTCCATTCAGCCTTGGGCAGCTGCTTTTGTATGTGTTGGTAATTAAATAAGTTTTAAAAAAACCTAGAGATGTGCTAAAGCTGAAGCAGTTACAACTCTGCTGACCAGAACCCACAGCATACATAGCAGAGGCCAAACAGATGACTGAGGAGGAGGATTGTTGGAGGGCTCTCAGTTTCACGCATCTTTTCTTTCATTGTTTGTATCCGAGATCCTGGTGAAAGAGTCTTCTCGCTTGCTGAGGGTGCTTCAAAGGGCTCTGGCTCCTTAATTCCTTTTATATAATGCCTCAGAAAACAAAACAGAAAGACAGTAATAAGTACACTTACTGTAAGTGAAAAATTAAAAATAAAAATAGTTAGTGAGTGTGACAGATAAAAGTGCTTTCCAGCTGGTTGTGTGCCTGGCTATTGTGCCACACTCCCTTCTCTTTAAACATAACTATGTAATGTGTTCTTTCTTCCTATTGCTTTTCTTTACTAAAAGATCTCAGATACTCTCTGAAATTTTGAATGACTCATACTGAAAGATGCACTCAATAGTTTTTAAGATGAAAAAAAGACAGACAAGTGTTCCCAACTTCCACCTGTAGCTCTGAAAAACTCCTTGTGGTCTGGGCTTGAAGAAGACTTTATTTTGAAAAGCTGACACACAAATTTCCATATTTTACTGGCACCCTTATTTGTGTCTACCATTTTGCAGTATTTAAATAAAAACTACTTGAGACATACTTTTTCCTATCAGTGTTTCATAAGATGCTGGTGCTGTACAGAAGAGGCGTAAAGATGCGTAACTTTCCAATTCCTTTTAATTTTGTGATGTTTCTCTTTTCTCATTGTTGAAAACATCTCTACCTGTGACATGCTGGCTGTAGGTTATTGGTATTGTCTTATAACAACAGACAATGCTTAGATGCTCAGGTGATCTGAGGCTTAATACGGAGGAAGGAGATGCTGGAATGGGGTAGTGGCATGGGTGGAGAACTGCTTCTGTAGACCTTAGTCCACACATGCAAGTCTGAGGAGACACCCAGCTTTGATTGGCAGATTGGGAGGGTATTATGTAAGAAGTTTAGGAAGCATCAAAGAGATTGATAGTGGTAACAGTGTATTTACGGAAAGGGATAGGAGCTGCGAAGTTGGCTTTTGTAATAGATGATGCTGCAGAGAGTGTTCTTGGGTTTCAAACAGTCTTTGGCAATAGGTTCTACTGAAGGATCTTGAGATATCTTTTCCCCATTTTACGGGATGGGAGGAGGAGAGGTTTCATGAGGTGAGGAAAGATCATTTAAGTGAAACAGTGTCAGGTGATAGCGACTGCTTAGCAGAGATTACTCTGAAGACACTGGTCTGCTTGCCATGAGGACCAGCAAGGAGGCCCTTGCTCTTCAGTGCACTCTTCTGTCTGAGAACTGGGAATTGTGTAGGCTTGGTTGGGGGTCTGGAGAAATTAGGGAAAAAGTCTGAAAGTACCCCATGTTCCAGTAAGCTGTTCCACATTGGCTTCACCTTAAGCAAAGGCATATTTTATGAATGGATGCAAGTCTTCTTGTGTTTTGTGCAGTTGTCCTTAGGGGAATTCCTGGCAGGTGGGCTTGTCGGGGCTGCATGCTGCAGAAATGCTGTTGGTGCATGCGCATAAACAAGACAGTTCATAATTTTCTATATGGGCACTGCTGTGGCGTGAGAGGGGGTCGGATGTGTAAAACTAGAATGCGTAAATATAAAACTCTTTCAGAGAGTATTGGTTTCTTTTCCTTATTTTTTTTTTTTATCCAGTGTTTTTGTTGTTGTTTTTGTGGCTGTTTGTTTTTGGTTTTGTTTTTTTTAATCTGTGGAGTTTCTTTAATTTATTGATTGTCCATGAGCACTAGCGTCTCTGAACTCTTGGGAAGGTAGCCTATCTAGTTCAAATATGTCTCAAAGGTAGGAAATATTTTAATTTCAGGCATATTTCTGTCATTTCATTTGTGTTTTTAATATGTTTGCATCTGAAGAGAGGGGTTTGTTTGAAATATTTCAAGTGCAGTTCCTAGATTTCCACTTACTGATGTGAGAATATCTCTTTCAAATAACTTCGGACTTGTGATGACTTTAGGTCATGTTTATTTAAACCTGGCATTGCCTAATGATTATGATTGCCTTGAAGCTAGGTAGGAAAAAATAAATAACTTGCCTGCAAATGAGGAACTGATTCTGTGTATATGGCATTCTAAAGGATAACATCTGCACTATTTAATTTTACTTAAGAGTAGTGGAAGAAGAATTAAGAGTTCAACAGCTGGACTAAGTAAACTTGCAAGAACATGAGCTCTTAACACCTTTAAATACAGAGATGCTTACTTTCATAAATAAAATCAGTTTTAGAATTTCAAGAATGAATAGCTGGATCACATTATTTTAATGAAATATTTATTATAATGAAGTGGTTTACTATGTGTTTTTTTCATTGTTTGCTTTTATTAACTTTGGAGAGTGAAGACCACAGAACTATATTTTATTTTTTCTTTTTTAATACTAGAAGAAGGGCAGACTCTGCTGCTAGTCATTTTAGTAAGATCTCTATACGTGTATTTCAGGGCTTAATTTGACACCTAAGTAATCATTACTTAAGTGTTATATCCCACTTCTGTTTCAGTTGGACAGTGTTCCAGTCGCTTAAAACCAAAACTCTTCTTTCCCCTCTTTCCTAGTTATGAGCAGACTTGCAAGCACAGACATCAGAAAACTGCAATAGAAATTTCCCCTTCTGAGGAACTTAAGAAGCTTAGACCTTTTTGGTATTATTCTCATGAATCTCCTCGGATTCCAGTTGCATGCTAAAACTCAAAACAACCTCGTGAAGTTTTACTGTCGCCCAGGCAAAACCCTTCTCGTGTCTTTAAGATCCTCTTAGAGGTATTATTCGATAGTTTATTGCTCTGTTTTAATTTTAAAATAGTCCGGCGGCTTACTGCTTTAAGTCCGTGTTATTACAGAGGTGCAATTACTGGCTTTCCCTAATGGCCCTCAGCCTCCCGCAGCGCTCGCCCTGCCCCGGGGCTGCCTGTCAGCTCCGAGCCGGGAAGGGCGCCACCCAGCGGAGGGATGGCGCTACCGCACCCCTCCGCACCCCCCCCGCCGCCGGCCGGAGGCTTCCCTAAGGGGGGGGGTGGTGGGGGTGGTGGGCTTTACAACTGGAAAGTTAAGTGCTGGGCTTCAAGCCTCTCCCCCCGCAAAATTAAATAAAGAGGCTGCTGCGGACAGCTCCAGGTTCTCGCTTTCCACCCGATATTTTACGTGTGTTTTCTGTATTAGTGGAGACCTGATAGCAGCCTTTCAGTATCTGAAGGAAGCCTACTGGAGAGCTGGAGAGGGACTCTTTGTCAGGAAGTCTAGTGACAGGACGAGGGATAATGGTTTTAACTTGGAAGAGGGGAGATTTAGATTAGAGATTAGGAAGAAGTTCTTTACTGTGAGGGTGGTGAGGCACTGGAACAGGTTGCCCAGAGAAGCTGTGGATGCCCCATCCCTGGAAATGTTCAAGGCCAGGCTGGATGGGGCTTTGAGCAACCTGCTCTAGTGGGAGGTGTCCCTGCCCATGGCAGGGGGGTTGGAACTTGATGATCTTTAAGGTCCCTTCCAACTCTAACCATTCTATGATTCTATGATTAAGTGATAGAATATCCTGCAAGCAGTGACTGTGTGCACAGATTGACTAAGAAACAAACAAGCAAAAAAAAATCCACCTAGTATTATTCTGAAATGATGAAAGGAGAATCTTAAGAAGTCTCTATATTTACCAAAATGCTACATTACTGTTAGCAAACCGAGACTAGTCTTGATGCAAAAGCGTACCAGCAAAATAATTTTTCATACAGCAGGATAACTGGGTTAATGCTGTTTGTAAACTACTCAGAATCTGCTGGACTGTAATAAAATGTTAAAATAGAAATGTTAGAAGCTTCCTAAATCAAATGTTTCATCTTCGTATTTAATGTCAGTATACATGAGGTATTTCCCTCTTAGCAGTTGAGAAGAAAAAAAGTAATTCTTAAAACTCCGTGCATCGATAGAAGTAATAGGCTTCTAAAATAGTCATGAGGTCCGACACTTAATCACTATTTCTGACGAATGGTTATTCAGAAGTGAAAGTCCTGCCACAACACGCTTCTATTTCAATTGAGAGCTGTCATTGCAACACATGCTCTCAACCTCAGCTACATGGACTGACTGTCCAGTCAGTTCACCATGGGAATGCACTAAGCGAGAGACCATATTTGATATTAAAATGCTGCTGCACTTTTGAAGCACCCGAGGAATAAAGTGGATACTCTATAAAAACGCGAGAGTAAGCTGTATGGAACTGCTTGCATGGGACTTGTCGCTGGCAGCTTGCCATTTTCCCCCTCTGCCACCACATGCACCACTTTGACCAGCGACAGCAGATTGCGCTCTGCGGAAGCTGATGAGAAGGATTTTTCTGAGCCTGAACACAGAAGGTGCCATAACGAGCATCATAAGTGTCCCATATTATAAAATTACTGAAGATGAAGAAGTACGACAAGAGTTAGCAAGTGATGCTAATGATGTGCAGAATTCCTCAGTGAAATCAGGGCTCGGTACTTGCTCACGAAAAGCAAAATTAGACTGAAATGAAGGAGAAAAAATGCTGCAATTTAAATGAAGCAAATTAGATCTCAGTAAGTCTTTTCTTTATTTTCCCCTGTTCATTCACATCATAGCTAGCTTTACAGTAAATCACCTTTTCTGAATAATTTATTTATGTGTGTGCTTTTTTAAAAACAGTGTTATGATTTGTCATTTATAAGAGGAGATTACGGGTAAGCTGCAAAATGGTGACCTGCAGCTGAGCTTGGCAATCATTTACCTCTTAGCAAGAGTAATCAGAAAATCCACGCTAGAGGTGTTTTCCCAAGGGCTGTATTCCAAGCTCTTTAGTATTACTGTATTTTCTGAAGCTCCTACTTAGTTTGTTGTTCAATCCAAATTCATATCAACAGAAGCAACACATTCTGACAAGTTAATGTAGTTTGCACTGCGCATTGCCGCTGCTCAACATGTTGTTTTCCTAAGGATTATTTTTTCTTTTCCTTAAAAATATAGAGGCCTAGGGGTTTTATACCTCTTCTCTTCCATCATAGTTATACAAGCTCAAGAGCCACTTTTCCAAATGTTTCCTCCTCATTTATGTAACTGTTAAATATCTGAGTGTGCATTGCACGATAGAAAAGCTTTAATCCTCTAACCTCTACCTCATCCGTGGGGCAGATTCATTGCTGTCTTCCAAATAAGACTGCCCACTGCTTAGTAGCTGCTGGGTAGGAATTGCTGCTCTCCAGAGCAGGCTACGCAGCCTTGTTCTCTCTAAATCTACAGGAAGTTTGCTCACGAGGAGAGGCCAGGTCTCAAGTGTTGTAATTAATCTTGCAAATAGGCAATTATGGGTTTAATTGTATTTTAATCCATACATGTTCAGACTATACAGTCGGTTCTGAGCAATGGCTACATAGGATTTCTTATTGACTGCTCCATAGGAAAAATTTTTAGGACTGTGTATTTTTTCTGAAGAATATTGAAGAAATTAATGGTGGTTCACTAAATTGGAACGGTCTTCTATAAGATGAATTCTTTATTGAGTGCTGTTGTAAGAACACTGAAGATGTCATGAAACAGACTTCCCCATAGCCCAGCCTGTTCACCTTCTCATCAAATGACTCTTCCTTTGAGGAAAAACGAGCCGTAGAGTTAAAGCTGAGTTTTCACTGAACATTTCTCACTGGGGGTAGTTGTCGTGCAAAGTGTTGTCTGATACGGGATGTATGTTACGTGCTAAAGCTGAAATATTCTCCTTAATTGAAGATAAAGGTATTTTCAGAACTTCTCATCGGTCTCTGAAAAATAGTCTATAGATACTGGTGTAAATGTTTCTTGAGAAGTAGGGATGGAATCCCCCTCCCCAAAAAAAAACCCCAAAGCGTGGGCAGCGGCGGCTGTGACAGGGCGGTGGGTGGGGAGTGCGGCATCTCATCTGCTTCTCCTCCGACACCTTTTAAAGATACAGCCCACGGCGCCGCTTCGGGAGCTCCTGCCAAGCGTTGCCAGAGTCAGCCCGCAGCCCAGCTCCAAATTTATAGCTCGCCTCGCTGTAAAAATAGGAGTGATTCTGGGCAGAAATCTAAAGGTTCTCCGCATTAAACCCCCCCATCCTCCCTCCCATCCCCCTCCCTTCCAGCTCCCATGCAGGAGCGGAACGTTGTGATTTCCCATTAACTTCATACAAATTTACGTCAAAGTACTTTCTGGAAGCAGAGCCATGTAAGTAACATCTTGGGGTAAGAATTGCTCTCTTTAGTCTCGGCCAAGGTGGAGAAAGACGCGTTTCTTTCCCTTTTTGATTTTTCTTAGCTCTTCTTCTGTCTTGCTGCAGCTCTGAATGTCTTCTGTGTTCAGTATTTTTGCAAGCATTTGGCTCAAAAGTAGTGAACAGCTTGTTGTTACTGGTGCCTGTTTCCCCCTGAAGCACATAGCATTTTTTCAATTTAAAGGAATAACAAGAATTCGCCTCTACCTAGTAGAAAACATTTGACTATTTAAAGTTCCCCTTTCAGTTACGAGAGAGTAAAATAATATTAATTGGCTACTCTTCACTTTTTTTGTTCTGTAAAAAGTTTATAATCTGTTATAGATTAAATACTTGTCGATTTATTCAGTATTAGTACTGCTTGGGTTTGAGGAAACACAGGCATGGAGTGGGTTACACTATTTGGGTTATTTTGTTTTCCCTTTTTATGAGGCTTATTCTTCAAGTAATAATGTCCAGTTAGTCAGCTACTGGGTGGACAGGTTGAATAGATTCCAACTTTGTAAATGTTAATGCACATTATGACCAGCCTTGAGTAATAATGGATGACAATATAACATTCAATCAGAGAGGACACCTGAACCATTCCAGTATGACTCTGCTATGCACTTTTAGGGAAGACACAAGCATTTCTCAAAAATGGGAAAGAATCTGGTAAATGCTAAAAGCTGCTGGGGGAATGCAGCTTTGTTTTTCCAAGGGAAAAAAAAAAACAGGCAAAGCCTTTTGAGATGGCTTCTTCTCCTGATTAAGTACCTCAATATGTGTGATACTGTACATTTATTTTGAGATTTGCTGGTTTTCTCCTTCTGAAAAATCTTATCCTTAGTCTTTAGCCATTTTATAACCATTGCATTATTAAAAAATTGAGCCCTGCTGTGGATCTTAAACAAGAAAAAGAAAAGTGAAGCAGTTGTGGATTGATATGGATGGAGATTTGAAGTGGAAGGTGTACCCCCCTGGAGCCAGGGGGTGTTGGAACTAGGTGATCTTTAAGGTGTCTTCCAACCCAAGCTATTCAATGATTCTGTGGTGCTTGGAAAACTGAATGAGGCAGTGGCAATCCTCTAATCTTGTAGTTGTTGAGTTAGTACGAATGATACTTGTCATATGTCCCTATAAGTATGAGCTGACATTTGCTAATTTAAGCACGAACATTGTCTTGTGAAATTGTTAATCCTTATTGGAAAAATATAGATACTTTATAAACCAAATATGAGAATAAGAATTCATCTGCTCTTTATTTTTTAATATGATTATTTAATACATACATCTGACATTTGGAAACTTCAACTGAAATTAGTCTCTCTTAAATGTGTTTGTCACTAAGATTTAAATGGGCTCCAGTATATTTGTTTCATGTCGTGGAGGAGGAGGGGAAGTAACATTTGAAAGTTATCACCGCTTGCCTCAAAATATACAAATGCTACCATATGTCCGGAGGTTTTACGTAATTTATTAAGATGAGAAAATAATCTAATCATTCATACTTTGAATTAGACTAAAAAAAAAAAAAACCAAAAACCTAAAAAAAAACCCCTAAAAATGAAGTGTTCTTTCTGTGAGAACAGTATTGTGCAGTCCATTCAGTGTCTGAGAGTTAAGAGTGACCGGCATTGGCTCTAGACACAATATTGCAAAACAGCCATGTATCAGGTATTTTTAAGCTCCTGTGTGAACACAAATACTTTAATGTACCAGCACCACTTGTCTTTCAGACCTGACTGAGCTGACGTATTTTACAAAAAAGTTTGCTATAGTATATTTTTAATCTAACCTGCCTCTGAGAACATTTATTTGTAGAGGCATGTAAGTGGTTAGCTGTCTGTGTTAGCTGTAAGTGGTTAAGCTGGACTTAAATGAGGGACAGTCGGAGCTTGCAGGAAATCAAAAGATTCCTGGGCGTGGGGTGTATATGCTCTTGCCAAACTTCGCTGCATCTGTGTCATGGGAGGGCTGTCCACCGGGCAGGGTGGTGGAAGCAGAGCTTGTGATCTACTTAAATGTGCAACCTTTCTTTATGTGTAGGTTTTGAATCTGTAAGGCAGCATGCCCTTCTTGGCCACCAGCATGAGTGAGGACCAAGTTTTGTGCAGTGATGCCTGCCTGGAGTTGGATTTGGGAGGGATTTAACTGAATGATTTCCGTTGTGAGAAAGAGTGATTTGGGTACTGGGGACAGGGGAGCATTCAGTAACAGAACTGATGATGTCCTTAACATGAAGGAAAGAAGATATGCTGGTTGCTTTTAGTCTGCTTTTGAAGGGTTTAGTAACTGTTTGCACTCGTTTTCCCAGTGGAGGTCTGTGAATGAGATCTTTAGGCAGTTGGGCAAACAGGGAGCTTAAAGAGCTTTGATGAGAAGTTACAAAGGTGGTGCTTTTGGGAGTATTGGGCAGACAAATGCTTCAAAGATTGTACAGAGTTCCCAGTGGCTTAAGGAATTATTCAGATTTGCAAATTTAATTGCAGCAACAGTTGTGGCGTGGCTCCCTTTAAAAAGGTGGTGGGTGCCTAAGAGAAAGGAAAAGTTAGGGCTATGGAACCAAACTGACAGATACTTCATGATTATTCTTTTTTGTCTTTGTTGCTTCTGTACCCTTCATACTTTCTCCATGCACACACATCCTGTGCTGGTCCTTCCTCTCCAGCTAGAGTTTGATAGGATTTCCATAGGAGCATTTCAAATTGCTCCTGTGCATGTAGGTGATAATCAGACAAGGGATATTACCTTCTAGTACCATATTTGCCAAGGCTCGCCCTGAGAAACCCAGTAAACAAGGATCCAGTCAACCCAACCTCCCATATAGTGGTGTTTGCAGAGGAGATGTCATGACAAGGCAATCTCTGCTCATTCTGCAAGCCCTTCCTAGCCCATTCTCAGAAAATTTCCTTAGGACTTTGAGCAGAAGATAGAGTATTGCTGCAGTGCTTTTTGTCTGGAAGTAAGATTTCTGTTGAGCATTTCTGCATGTGTGCGAAGTAGCCCTTCAAGATGCCATTTGTGATCATTTTTTGCTAGCAAAGGTGTTCTGCCAAAGGAGATTTTTAGCCATAGTCATGTGTCATAGCAGTCAAGGTATAAAATGGGGAGATCTACCCAGAGCTGGCTGTTCCGGCAGGTAACAGTAGGTCAGTGTGGTCTCTGGTTAAGTGCTTGATTGTGGGGTAGATCTGGGTAAACTGGCAACCCTGATTGTGATTCTTGGTTGGCAGCATCTGCAGAGAGGTCTGGGCTGCTTATACAACCTAAGGACCATGAATTGGGAAGCTAAGCATGTCAGCTCCGTGCTTGAAGAGGTTGGCTGCAGCTGAATTAAGGCTGTACATCTCTCCCTCCTGGGTGAAGTCTGGCTGCGAGTTCTCCAAGCCAGCCTCCCCACACTTTTGCTGGGCAACTTCTTGCAGGGATGATTATGCTGGCTCTTTTAAAGACTCATGTGACACCTACAGGTTGCAGAGAGCAGTATTATAGACCAGGCTCTGCTTCACTGCCTTGTAAGCTATGCATTGGTAGTTTTGGTCAACACTTTTCAGGGACAGTCTCCGATGCGCAGCTGTCCAGACTGCCTCTGGTGTGCCCTGTGGGGAGCAACCAGTTGGATCCTTGACTTCCCATCTGTCTTCCAGTTGGGGCTCTCTCAAAATTGCTCTGATTGCGCACAGCCAAGTAATTCAGGCTTAACAGAGTGGCTGGGAGCACGTTAATAGGGTAGTGAAAATGATGCCCTACTTAGCAGAATGTGGCTGTTGTTAGTTAACTGGTCATAGCAAAATCACTCTGCCACCCTGAAGTTGTTCTCTAATGCAATCTGTTTACAGTCTGTAATAAGTTGTTGTATGAGTGAACTGAGATATTACTTTGGGGGAGCTATAATCCTGCAAATTCTGCATGTAGGAAGGAGGTTCCCTTCTGAAGTCCTGGCACCCATCCCTGAGATTTGGATACACACCTGTTCTCAAAAGGGGTCTAGAATTATCTGCTACAGTAAGTAGAAGGACGGATGAAAAGAAATACAGAAAACCTGCTTTTATTTTTGATGTGACATGAAGCTCTTTCTCACCAGCTTTTGGCAAGTGTGAACAATGTTAATCTGGAAATAAAAATTATTTAAATTGTCCTAAATAAAAGCAACATGCTTGTCAATAATAACATTATGGTCTAGCATCCAATATTGAGCCAAACTCAAAATTCATTCTTTAGGAAGATGTCTTACCTGAGCAGCTCTCCCTTTCTTCTTAGTCTTTTTTTTTTCTTTTTCTTTTTTTTTTTTTTTTCCCTAGGGTGGAAATCTTTTGAATTCTAGTTTTTACGAGAAGTATAAAATATGGTTTTTTTTATCCATGTATTCCATGCAAAAGAACCAGTGTGTTGTCAAATCCACAATGAAGTAACTATGAGATACCTATATGTTTCACGGAACTCCAGATATGGAGACATTCCATATTGGCCAAGAACTATAATGTTTCTCAACCTCTGGGGCAAGGGAATTTTGTAAGTTTTAGGTTCTATTAGTTTTTCCCTTGGTAATAGAGCTTGATTTGTTTGAACTCTAACAGTTGGGATAGACAAGGGCAACTGGCTACATCCCATTTTTCAGCTTAGAGAATTTACACGGAATTACTGCTTGTAAATTTTAAGTGATGTTTAGAATGTTAAAGAACAAAGTGATTAAATTACATGATTTGGATCCTCTGAAGTTTTTCTAAAGATCTGAGTATTGTTTGGTTTCAGTATGCTTACTTTAGTGTGTTGGTTAGGGCTCTTCATAAACAAAATACAAACATTATCTTTATTACTCACAGTGCTGCTGCATATTTGCGGTTTAGGTTTTGCCAACTATTTGCAATGTATAGCCACAGACTCTGTCTGGGTGGCATAAACAAAAACAAAGTCTTTCTGTTCCTATCAGGACTTGTTTTTTCAATTAGGCATATTAGTGTATCATTAGGTAGAGAGCTAAGAGTGCGCCTGTGTATGTGACTCTTCTCTAGTCTGAAGTGGCAAAAAACCACATCAGAATAGATTTACATGCATCTTGTTAGCCATAAGCACCCGCAACATGATTAATGCTCTACAAGAGAGACAGACAGGACTTGTCTCAGCCCCAAGAAGCTTACAGTCTAACGCTGATAAGACTTGCCTTGTAATTCAGGAGCTGTGAAATTAATTTTGTGTTTATTAGTATTGTGGCCCTCCTCTGGATGTAATTCTGGGGTACAGAAGCTGCTGTACACATGTGATTTAGCCTGCAGTGGTTTCACTAATCCATGCAAATCAAACACCTCCTGTTAGCTGTGTATAAGGTGCAAGATCAGAATTGCCTTTCTTCCATTTTAAGACCTCTTCTGGAACATGCCTTAAAACAATTTTCAAATGACAAATTTCAAGAATCAGAGGCTAATTAAAATACTCACATTTGCATTGATTCCTAAATCACCAAAAAAATCATACTCCTGGACTGCTTTTTAAATTTAATAGGTAAGAAAAAGAAAGTTGCAGTGGAGGGCAAGCAATAGTGTGTACAAAGCTGTACCGTGCCTATGAATTTTGAAGGAAAAATGCTCTATATCTTATTATGAGTTTAGCAGTGTATTGTGTTCTTGACTACAACTGCAATTTTCTCAGGGTTGTTCAAACACCCCACCCCAACCTTCCTATAGTTTTCCTTCATTGGATTGGAGAAACAAAATATAGAATCATGGAGAATGATTTGCACTTTGTTTTTAATCGTGTCCCCATCCCATGCTTCAAATTGTATTTGCAAGTGTTGCCATTTCCAAATGGAATTTCCCATCAGTTTTTCTTGAACTGTTTCAGCAATTTTAGAAATGTACAGGATGTGTGACTTTTGAAAGCAAAACAAAATTTCAGTTTTCAATAACTACTTTCAGAAATACCTCTTAAGCCATTGAAGTAAATAAGTATTAGTAATGTCTGTACTAATTTAAAGCCATTGAGTTTACAGAAGGTTTTCTGCGAAAATCTGTGGTGTTTAGATAAATCCCTAATGATTTTGCCAAGTGCATAAGTTTTTTGTCGTTTTTTTTTTTTCTGTACTTGGATTAAAAATCACTCTCTACCCTTAATCTGGTTTTGTAGCCAAAGTGGCTAGATAGCAGGCTTCCTTTTGAATTTGATGCTGAGACAGTTGAGGAGAGCAGGTAGCAAAAATCCTTTCTAGCATCTCGTTTAAAGCATCACAGTTGAAGTATACAAAATTATGTTATATATAATAATAATACAACCCCATGATTAGTATCTGGGACTGGAGCGTGAGAGCTTTGTGCTTAGTAGCTGGGAATGTTACTGCCCTGAATTATACTGATACAGAATGATTTTTTTGCCAAAGAAAAGTGTTCTTTTCCTTTCTGAAGCTATCTGTCTAACTACTGCAAGAAATGGCAGCTCTTTGCTATGGAAAGCTGGACATTAACTCTACCAAGTGGTATATGTCTTCTGGTGGAAAGGTAGCAGTCCTGTTAAGCTCTGCCGTTGTATGCCAAAACAAGGAGCTGGAGCATTTGAGGCCTTTGGTTTATGCACAGTAGCTGAGAAACGATTTAACCAGAAATGTAAAAGACACCCACCTGTGGTAACATGTACTGTTGTGTTATAAATAATGATGACCACTGATGAAGCACAGGTAACAGCGAAGTTGCTGCTGGTTTATTCTTGAATAAGAGATAGTCAGCATCTTCTCTTGCTATCTTGTGACAACTTTCACTTTATTGCTACTTAGAACTAATTCTTCATTGCAAGTAAAAGTTGGATTTGGGGAATATCAGTGATTTTTGTTCTGGGGGAAGTCGGGAAGGATTGACCTTCCTTGACACTGTGAATGTAAAGAAAAATTTTCTTATGTGCTTCTTATTATACTACCGCACAGGTTGTGTGGCCAGCAAACTTAATGTTTGTCATGGCCAAAGGGGGCCTTCCAGCAGGAGAGTCAAGGAAATTCCCACATGCTGTTGGCCATAAAATTTTTTGACCACTGATGGCAAGACCATCTGTCTGCCAGGACTCTAAAGCACCCATTTAGTTGGGGTTTTTTTAAGGGATGGATTGACTGTTCTTGAAGACCCACAGGAGACATCAAGAGGAATGAAGCTGTTTATGCACACTGGCATGAACATCAATGGGGTGGTGTCACCTGGCAGCAGGCAGGAACCCCAGCCACGGCTTCTGCCTAGGGCTTGTGACCTTCGGCCGGTGCAGGAGCAGGGTGAGGGTAAGACCTCCCTCCAGAATGGGTGTTGGCTTCCTGTTCACAGGCCAGTTTGAATGGGGATTGTAAAACACACACACACACACACGTTATTCTTCTTGGGGCTTGGCTCAGGTTACCCAAGAGATCTTCCATTTTCTTCCTTCCCCCCAACATACGCCTCTGGAAAGTCATAGCAGCTGTGGAGGTCTCCACAGAAGTTTTCTCTCTGTCTGGGAATCGTGTCTTTAAGGCTTGTGGTTCAGCTGACTTCCCGAACACGCTGTATACCAGTCCTGTCTACAGAGATTTTTGCTGGGCACGTGCAAGAGAATTACTATGGGAAGGATCTGGAGTTGTTTAGGGGGAGGAATTGATTCCAAATGATGTCTTGCTGTAGCTTTATTGTGTTTTTCAGACAATGAATTAAATACCATTTTCTCCATACTAGGAACTTGGATGCAAAGACTCCTTACCTTTTTAGTTATCAAAGTCAGTGGATTCTTACCTGGCACAAAAAAAAAAAAAAAA
>VXBW01003499.1:346110-449193 GCA_013400375.1 Thinocorus orbignyianus
TTTTTTCAATGAGTGTCCTTTGTGTAACCCCGCTAATTCAGAAAAATTCTCCGCGGTAATTGGAACGCCCCCGTCACGTGGCTGCCGCCCGCCCATTGGTCGCCCTTAATTGGCGGGTCGCTATAAGAGCGGCGGGCGGCGGGCAAAGCCCCCGCTCCGCTCGCCGGCTACGGACCGCTGGCCCGCCGGAGCTGGGGAGGGGAACCGGGAGCGGAGCTGGGGGCCCTGCCCGCTCATCGGCGAGGTGTCGGGGCTCCTCGGAGTCGCCTGGTCATCGGTGTGGGGGGAGAAACCCCTCTCCGCCGTGGGTGAGTGAGGAGGGGATCGGTTGGGAGGCGACCTCACCTGGGGGAGGAGGAAAAGGGCTTGAGGGTGTGTGTGTGTCTGTCTGTGTCTCTCCCACCTTTCACAATTTTCTTATTTTATTGTATTTAACCTCCCGGAGCTCAGGTGTAAATGGGGAGAAGGGGAGAGAAACGTTCCCCTGCCCGCTTGGGGGGGTCGCAAAGGGGAAGGCTGGAGCGGCGGGCTGCGCGAAGTTTGCTTGGCTGTTGTGGGGTTTGGATTATTTGGGGTTTTTTAAAAATGTTTGTGTGCGTGGGAGCTGCAAAGTAGCTTTTAAATCCCTGGCTGACTGCACCGGTGGTAAAATCGCCGGCTTTTCGGCGTGTTAAAACTCGACATGGCTTCCCACGTGCCTGTTACTTAATTTCCTCCGAAGTATTTAAAAAAAAAAAAAATAATAAAAATATGTAGTATACTTCACAGGCATAACTCTCCTGAAGTCAGAAATATGCTGATATCCAGAATGTTATTTTTTACTAGATTCTAGAATGTAGCATGATCCTAGAAACTCTAAAGAAACCGGGTTACCCTGTGAGTGTATATAAAAATGTTTCTTTCCATTATATTTGAATGTGACACGTTAATTGTTGCTGTGAAAACTGCCTGAAGTCGGATGGGAAAGAGTAGTGCCTGAAATACATTGTAGACCTTGCATGTTGGCCCCTAAGGGAAAGAGTGGGTATGTTATGTGGCAGTTGGAACTTAACGTTCAAACACTGCTGTTGAACTTTGTGAGCTTTATTTTTACTTTCTCTTTGAGCTGGAACTTCAACAAGATGCATTCAGAAAGCACTTTGGTTACAAGCTAAAAGGTGTCATCCAGAGTGTGCTCTTCTCAGTTGGTTCTGATGCATAGACTGGTTTTCTTATTTTTAAATCTCTCGTGTTCATCTGTCTCAATTCCCCCGTATGAAGGTTTTTCCAAAAAGGAAATAAAGGAACTAGCTAGTGTTGAGATTACATTTCTGTTATAGAGCTTGTCTTAATTGTTCAAAGGCCTTTCTCTCTTTCCTAATACAATTTTCGGAAGCTCTTTGAACAATGCTATACATAAAAATAGAGCTCAAGGTTGTTATGTAGCTAAATTTATTGCAAAAAGCGAGTAGGAAATGTCTAATAAGAGAAGCAATAAAAAGAATAGATTTTGAGATAAGCGTGTCTTCTGGAGGCACTATGCCTTCGCAAATCGGGACAGTTGTAACCCAATTTCTGCTACTGGAGTCGCCTTCTTAGCTCAGGTGTGGCAGGGCACCACCTGAGGAAAGTGCTCTGTTTTCAGGCTTGAGCAAACAGCTCTGAGGTTCTGCAGTTGTGGTGGGGCTGGGGAGCAGCTCGCTGCAGCTGGGTACGTTTTTACTTATAGATTTACCAATTAAAATTCCAGAGGAAGAATTCATAAGGTTAGCATTCTTGCCAGAGGTCCCCCCTGCTCCCTTCCCCCCGCTCTATTAGAAAATGGAAGCACATACTACTCTGTTTAAATAGTCAAAGCTTCAGAAAAATAGAACTGTAGTCGATTTGATGTCTATTAATAAAATGATCAGCCACCTCCCACTGGGTTTCACTCACCTGTTTTGAAATACTTGTATGAGGTGAAGGCTGACTGATTTAAGCATGAACCAAAATTTTGCGAATTAAATAAACATGTTGCGGTCTAATTCTGTTTAGATCATGTCTGTTACTTGTATTTTGGTTTGTGTCATACTGTTGACTGTTCCAGTTTATTCATTAAAAAAAGCCCTTACGTTTTGTAGTATATGATCTCAGGCAAAACCACATTTCATGCTAGTTCTATTAGTATGTTTTTGCTGTCTGATTTTTGTAAGCATATGTAATGAAAATACTTGTTCTAAAAAGAAAGTACTTGGAAATTAGAAAATGCTGGGAGGGGAAAATATCTGAAATTACTGCCGCTGCAAGTAAATTTTCTTATGTGTCATAATGACTGTTTTTATTAATTGCTGCAAGTGATGGTGCTTGATGACTGATGTAGAGAAGGGCAGATATGAGAAATATATAAAGTCAGCTTCTTTTTTTTTTTACCTTTTTTTCTTTTTCTCTTTTTTTTTTTTTACAGTGACAGTTGTAGTCTATGTCAGCTGGCATCTCAGATGCTGAATGGGTTAAGTGGCTAGCTCACTTCTGCCCCAGGTTTATTCAGTTGTTTAGTAGCACTTCAGTGGTGGATGGATTCTGTAAAATACTCTGTGTGGATGGCAAGACATATGTTTCAAGATGCTTGCCTTTGTGATAAAACAGTGCTGAATAGTGTTACCTGGAATTGTCGGGTAACAGCAAATTTCAGACTCCTCATTAACGTTTATTTTCTTAGGCAATGTGCTGGTGCATGTTGCATTTCTCTCCTATTTCATGCATGCACACACATATCATTCTAATAGCTACAGTGACCTGTGGAAGCTTCCAATGCATGATGTGTGCCCCCCTACCCCGTAGCATCTTGAACTAGTTAGATTATATAGGTCATTTCAGTGTCTGAATAGATCCCTTCCCCTGAAATGTGTCGGGAGGGGGTTGCTTCTGGTGGTACTGTGGTTCACTGTGTCTTGGAATATTCTCCTTCCCATGCCCAGGACTTGTTTTTTGGGTCAGCTGTTATACCTGTAACTTAAGAAAAACTTTCAGTAGGCCAGAATACATGTTTCCAGTCTTTAAGGATATGTTACATTTATTATATAGTACAGGGAAGGAGGAGTTGCCCCTCAGTTCACTTACCTTGACTGCAAATCTTTGAGCAGTAAGGTTTTTTTTACCCTTTCTACTCTTCCCGTGCTGAAGTTTAAAACCTGGATTTTTTATGTAGAAGCCAGTCGGTATCAATACAGAAACATTTTGTTCACTGGTCTGTAACTCTGGTACTGCAGATAGTTCTTCTACGTCTATACCTGTTATGCCACAGGTGTAATGTGACTGAAGCAGTTTTCCTGAAAGGGGGATCAGGCTATGGTGCCTGACTTGATTTGCTCTTGTGGATTACTTACGAGAGCTGAAAGGTTGAACTGATGTTACTTATTTCCTTGGGATTTGTAAGAAAGAGGAAAGCCTCTCAAAATAGACACGTAAGAGTCATGGTACCCGTATAGGCTCATGATAGGTGGTTAATATTGCTTTAAATACCTTGTTGAAAATTCTCAGTGCCAAAAAAAAAGTTAAGCCTATGTACTGGATGGGCAAACTGAGGCAGAGTATATATCTAAATGCTTCTGTCTCCTACGCACATGATAAATGTAGTAATGGTGGCTTTAGTTTATCATGCCAAAACATCATCAACTTATTTCTGTGAATATCGTGTATTGCTCATAAAAGCTGATGAGCAGTAAAGATTTAAATGAGTGATTTACTGGTATAAATCACAGTATCTTAGAAGTTCAACAGTCACAGGACAGAAAATCTGCTTTTATGACTCAGATGGATGAAGCAAAGTTTAAGAATGAGTTGACTCAAAGAACCTCGTGGAATTGCTGCATGGCTTTGAAACTGATGATGGAGGGATGACCTACAAATAGAAGGTGTGAAAATGAAAGAACTATATGGCACATAAGATGTTCTCTGGACTATAATCCTGTCCAAAGAGTTAAGCTAACTTTTTTTAAAGTGAATCCTGGTGGTTATATTTCTGACCTGTTGTTAAAGATATCTGACACAGACATATTGTGTAATTCCCTGCAGGAAAGCTTGCCTAATAATAAAGATACTGCCTAACCTGACTACTCCTACTTGGTAAGTTTGAACTTCAACTGTTTGCCCAAGAAGAACGGTTTATACCTCATTTTCATACTGATGTTCTTCTTTACTGTTTTATCCCCTACTGTCTCAAAGAACCAGATCATCTCGTTACATAAATAGAACTTGGGAAAGGTGGGACTGGGTATAGTTCATAGGACAGCACTGTCTGTGGTTTCCTAGAAATTATTCTGTTTCTAGAGAGTCTGATTTCCTTGTAAAGGTGAATTTTTTTGTCTTTGACTGTAGTATGCAACTACTGAATAACACTCATCTAAGTTCAGGCAAGAAGTTGTGGCTGTTCTTTAGAAAAATGTACTGTATTGGCATAGCTCATACTATGTCTTATAAGATGGGGTATTGAACAAGGGAAACTGATGGTCTGACAGAATTATTGCCTAGAAACATTGAGCAGGCAGGATTTTTCTGAAATGGAAATACTCACCTATTTTTCGTATACCCTTGTTCAGATTCTTACCTGCTCCTAAAGTGCTTTATTTTTCTGTTAGAGCACATAATGGCTGATCTGTTCTAATGCTTTGTTCAAGAAATAAAATAAATTTCAGAGGCCAGAGTAGTTCTGTTGCAGGTTTTTGTTATTATCTTACTGATCATGCTAAAAAACTGTGCTTTTATCCTAGTGTCATGTGTGCATAACTAATATTTTTACACGACATCCAGCCTTGTCAAACTCTTATTAGTGCATACACCCATGCTGATAATTTCTTGGTGCCTCCAAAGATCTTTGTAAATGAGGGAATAAAAAAAACCTTAGGTCTGAGTGCGTGAATGCTTATTTGTTGCAACAATACATGCTTGCTTTTAGTACCAGACAGTGATGCAACTCTCCCAGTGAAGCAGATTGGAGTTACTCTCTACGTAATGTGAAGTTGAAGTCAACAACTTGAAAATAATTTTGTCGGTTTCTTAATAGTCATTTTAAACTACATCTTTACAATAACTATGTTAACACGTGTGTATTTCTCCAGAGTTGGCCTTCTTTCTTGCCCATTGGCTTGTGGTATTGACAAGTTATGCTCTTTAGCTATCATGTGATGAGATTTATCTGTTTCATAATCATCCTGAACGAAATGTTTCACTTTTCTTCATTGTCAGAAATACC
Organism: Thinocorus orbignyianus; assembly: GCA_013400375.1. Classification (NCBI taxonomy): domain Eukaryota; kingdom Metazoa; phylum Chordata; class Aves; order Ciconiiformes; family Thinocoridae; genus Thinocorus; species Thinocorus orbignyianus. The sequence goes on from VXBW01003499.1 coordinate 351,320, forward strand.
TACTCTTAATAGGTGCATAATGCTATGCAGTTTTGTAGCTGTCTTGGTCATGGTGAAACCATGTTTATAAATCAGTGCTCATTTTAAGAGCAACATCTGGTCTAAATTTTGCAGCCAGCTGTTCACACCTTAAGGAAAATGCCACAGGTCTGGATGACTTGTGAATAATTAAATATTTGTAGTTTACTAATCTTTTGCTGCCCTTGCCTAACAAGTGTGCAGTTGGGCAATAAACATCAAATGGTTCCTATTAGCAAGCGTTGTCTCTGTCTCCACTGAAAATACTTGGAGTAGCGGTGGTTTTGAGGGACCTGTTTTGTTTTGTCTTTTTGATTTGTATTGGGTGGAGCAGATGTTAAACAACCCTGAACACCATTGAAAATATATAAAATAGCAGATATATACTACTTTAATATTGGTACATGTCACACTTTAAATTTCAGGCTTAGTTAAAAAGTATGACTATGGTAAGGACAGTCTGGCATTTGGAGGTGTGCTTTGCAGAATAGCATTCGATTGCTTTGAATGGGAGATGATCATGTGAGTGTGAACATACGGTACCATGCCTGTTTTTATATAAAAAAAGATGTTCACCAGCATGCACCTGTAAGAACAAAGGGCAAATTTGTATCCTGGCAAATTGGCCAAAAAAAAAAAAGTGAAAAATTTAGAAATATGATGAGATGGCATACTTGACCATCCTGATTGTTTCAGAATCTAAAGAAATTCAAAGAATTGAGAATTTGGTCTTTTTTGAGCTATTTCCTTAAATTTTTTAACACGTGGGACACTCAAACTTTCAGGCAAATCTTGCAAGTTGGAAAAGTTCTAACCGGATTCACTAGTCAGTGAGGTGACAACATTTGCATGGGGGAGGTTCCCATGTAGCATCAATAAATATGTAACTTTTCAAACCTATGGCCTTAGTTAAGCTTCTGAATGAGTTCATGAGAGTTGTGATATGTAAATACTCATCATTAATGGCTACACTTGTACTACTAATCACTTATCAGTGCGTAATTCTTTCTAAGTCAGTTGAATATGTCTCTTCAAAACCTTGAGGGTATTTCTTTAGGTACTTGATAAAGCATTGACTTCTCAGTAAGTAAATGAGAGTAATAGCGTTCTGCCAGACACTGTTTGTGCTTTGGGTATGTGTGCTAGCAGTGATCAGTTTGCACTGGGGTTACTAATGAGCTGCAAAAATGAAGTCTGCGCTTGATGTAGTCCCTAGTGAATGGAAAGAACTTCATCATCAAGAATTGGCATTTCCAACTTGCCTCTAACAATAGCGAAACCAGCCTTTGGGATGTCAGCTCCCAAAACGGAACAGGTATTTTGTTATATGAAATGACAGGCGGATGAAGTGCCTGGGAGTGCGGCAGTAGGCATGCTGCTGCGGCACAGGCTGCTGCGGCTACAGCCAGAGCCCTGGCTGGGAGAAGTCTGCCCCTCTGCTGAAATTCCTCAGGGAAGGAAGGAGTGGATGGGAGGCCTCTCCTCCCCACAAGCAGCTGTGGAATGAGGATGAAATCCAGTGTTTATTCTTTCTTCCGGAAACTATAGGAAATGTGATGCTCCTGTAGGTTGCATAATAGTATGCACAGTTGCGATAGGGAGAGCCTGAGTAGGGCGCAAGGAGAGCAAGGTGTTAGAAATTGCCATGTTCTTGGAGAGGAAAAAACCTGTGGTGCAGTCTATGAACACTTTAAACTGTTGTATCGGGGAGGATAGACCTGCCCTGATACTTGCTTAAGGGAGTTTTTTCTTCTGGTTTCTGAGCATCCTTAAAAGGGTTTTGACCTCTGGTTAGTAGGTGCCAGCTCAACGCGTCCTGCAGTGCGTGTGGGGCCGTTAACGCTTGGGTTTAACTGTTAGTGCAAGTAGACCAGAGGATGTGCCCTGTGGTTGGGGTGAGGGACTGGAAGTCAAGTGACTGGTTTGTTTCCACTCTGCTGCCTAGTGTAGGCAGCCTTTTGGTGGATAATGTCTGTGATTTATTTCTCTTTTTTTCTTTTAAAAGAGTTGCTTACTTCAATGCTACTGATTGTCCAGTCCCCTCTGCTGTTGTCAGCTCCAGAAGTCTATCTTGGTTTTGTGATGTTTGGATGTCTGAGGGGTTGAAATGACTGATAATGGCCAAGCTCTCTATCTTAACATATAGAATGTAAAAATGCTACTTTGGTTAAAGAGGTGCAATATGAATGAGACCTCTTAATAGTGGCACTGATTTAGCTGGGTGATCACCTGCCTCTCTGAAATTGCTTAGGAACTGTGAGTTGAGGAATATCAAATGAGTCTCACTGTAATACAGTAGCTGGACCTTGGACATTCCAAAAGCCGAAGGGTGCTTTCTCACAACTGGTTTATAGCTGTGGGCAGAGTGAGCTTCTGGGGCTCCAAAAGTCTCATGCCATCTTAGTGAAAGTATATTGATACCAGTATGATGCTCAAAGTTGCAATGGCCTTGCTGGTTTTGCTCAGGTGTTTTTCAGTAGGCAGAATGATGGGGAGAAACTGTTCACTTCTGAAAGACAACTGGAGCAAGGCTACTAAAGGAGATACCTCTGTGTAAGAACTAAAATGTAGCACTTGTTTCTTATGCCACAAAAGAAACCTCTTACAACTGTTATCCTGTCTAGATGTCTTTTTCTTGAAGAGGATATATTTTAGTAACAATACTATATAGCAAAAATTCATCTGAAAAAGATGCACGGATCATGGAGTAGAAAATGAGTACGAAAGATGACATTGAATTTGAATAAGAAACCTCTAATTGCCTCATAACTGAAGTACCATGACATGTCTTGCTCTTCTGTTGGGCACTGAACGCATCTGCTGGATTATCTGATCTGGTGGGGGAGCTGTATTGGCAAGCTGAGTGCTGTATTTTCCCCACGAGTTTCTGCCTAAAGAGTTGTGTGTTATAGCCAAAACGCCCCTCGATAATGTGTAACTTCAGAGATTATGACCGGTTTGGCTTGGGTACTTTCAATATACTTTTGCTGCCTGATAAATTGGCCTACTGGAACTTTCTAAATTCTTGGCTGAGGTTAAGAGCATATAATTCTGCGGTGGAGAACCAGTATGCAATTCAATACCACATAAGTACACATCAATTAAAAAGTGCCTAGATATGGGCAGGGAAGCTTAGTCAAATGTTCCTTTAGGGGGAAAAAAACCAAAACAAAACACTTTTATGTTGTAGGTAAAGCTGCTTCTTCGTGACACTGCGGAAAGCCAAAATAATTGTGAAAGCTATTCCTGGGATGTCAAGTTTAACCTTTTTGAAGGATTACATTCAGAAGCCTAGCTAGGTAAGAGCAGTGAAAGCTCTTATGGATGTCCTGAACAGCATAGTTCTGTAGTCAGACCAAAGGTGTTTTCTTCTTGGAATCCAGCGTTTACTTCCCCTAATTGGTTTGGTGCAGAGTTGCTTCTTTGGCATCTTGTGCTTGTAAGTGCATATTTTATGGAATTTAATTGATACTTCTTATGCTTTTGGGATGTGTTGATAATCAAAATTGTTGAAAGAACTTGCTTAGCAGACACCTTGATTTAAAAACAACACACCCACTTCATTGTGATGCTATTCAGGGAAATGATTCAGTGCAGTTTCGGTGGGTTTAAACAATGGCTTAGTGGCACACCTATTTTGTAGAAAGCTGACTTTTAAATGGGATGCCTATTTTCTGCAAGTCTATACATAGCTAACAGCCATAAGGTGATACTTAGTAGCATGCATGCGCTGTACAGAGCCTCCTTCATTGCATTCTATTTTCCCATGCACTGAAGATTGCCGAGTGAATTGGAAACATTGGAATGATTTGTTGGATCCTTAAAGTTTCATTTTCAGAACTGTTTTGTCTTGCAGTAAAACAAACCTAGGAATGAGTGGGTTCACACACAGAATGTACATTCAAGTCCATTTTAAATGGTACACTTGGGTTTTTTTTGTACTCCAGGCACAGGTTGTAATAGCATGCTAGCTCATCTTTATCTTTTTGTTCATGGCTAGTTTGAATTGCAACTAGTAAAATGCACAGGAGAGAGCTCACAATCTTGAGCTAAGCTCACAGTCTTCAGTTCTCTGCATAAATTTGTGTTCAGAAACAGAAATAGCAGAGCTGACAGTGAGTGGCAGCTTGTAGCTATGAAGATGTGTTGCAAGCACAGCTTCATGCGGAGCGCTGGCATATCAATACAAAATCCTTAGCTGAAGTCTCTTAAATACAATGTGGATGTTGCCTGCTTTATCCCTGCCCGCGTGCATCTTGGGCAGCATCTGAGAGTGACTGTGCAGTGGATGGGTACTGTACAAATGAGTCAGTTCCTGTTCCTTTGGCTGAAGCTTCGTTAGGAGTTCTCAAAAAAGTATTTCAGAATGTGGATGTGGTCAACATAGTCATTTTCCAGGCATCTTAAAGGAAACCCACATCAACTGTGAAAGTGAACTTTGAACTCCTCTGTCCTGCCACTAACAGAATTTGAGCAGTGCTGGATGGTAAGGCTTGTTTGCTTCAGTCTCTGTCTTCCCTCACTCTTTGCCAGTCTTGCCCTTAAGATTAAGTGCCCAGTTACTTTTTAGGAGAACTTCCAATGAAGTGTCTGGTGCATGACTGATTCACTACTCCACTGGTGGTATGTCAGCTAGACATTTAGTTAGGAGCAGCTTCTGACAAATTTTAGGCCACATTTAGTTGTTCAGTACACTTAAGTAATACTGTAGGCAGTTAAACCTACTAGAACATGTAGTGTTATTTCTCAGTTATTATGGCAAGATGTGGTACGAAATCATTTTACTTGTACTATACCTCCTTACTATATAGCTTTAGCTAAGTTCTCTTGAAGGCACCCGTTATTGAAAGGTCTCTCTTTTTTTTTGTTTTTTTAGGTATCAGATTGATTACTTTCACCAAAAACATTTGTCTTGTACTCTGAATCTTTGCTTGTTTAGAACGGCTTATTTTTAAACAACTTCACAATAGTCTTCCTGACTTATGCAGTGGATTATTTTTTTTGTGTGCTTGTACTGCTTGTGATTCTGTACATATGCAAGCTATGCAGATACCAGGATCTAGGCTTTGAATGGCTTTATGTCCAAAATGACTGTTTTACTACACTTCCTCTAGTTTACTGATATGTGCAACTCTGCCATCTAATTGTTATCTTGTGCTGATGTTTCTATTTGTATAGTGTACTGGATTTCCCCATCGGTTACCCAGTGATGCTGCATGAGGCATTCTGCCAACAAAAGGGAGATGTTTCCCCTGAGAGCCTTTAGAAGGCTTCTACAGTGGGGTGGTAAAGCAGGTCTCAAAACAGACAGACAGACACTTCATGTAGAAGAAAATGCAACTACACAGATAATAGGGGGAGAAAAAGTTTTGAACGTGTGTTGGAAAAGATAACTCCCAGGTCTCTTATCTGGGTAATCTGTGCCTTATATACAGTGCTAACTGTGCTGCGTAAGTAGAAACCAATTAGAGTGGAAGAGCTGTGTTATCCATAACTCTAAAAGTTGTAAATGAGCGACTCGACTCTTAGTAATGTGTTTAGTCTTCAATGCAGCTTTTGACAGGGAAAAAGAATTGTTTCATGCGTTGCTTCACATGTTCACAGCAGTAGTGGTGGATCTCTTACAGCCACAGAGATATAAAGTCTGAAGCTGATCATGTCATTAGCAGACATGGAATGGAAAGTCAGGAATGCCTCTTGTCCTTGCTGCCTATCAGAAGTGTTCATGTGCTTGTTTTTGTTTTGCGCTTCCCTCATACCTTTAGAAAGGAGTGAGGATTAATGAGACTGGCTATTTGATAGCGGTTCCTGTGTTACTGCTGTGCATTACAAAAATATCAAGTGTATCTAGGCTTTATCAAATGGTTTATCAGGAGAAATTTACCTGGCGGTTTTATATGCTTTAATAATAGAATTTTAAACCACTATTATGCTATAAAGACATCTTTCCTTTTTCGTCTCTTCATCTGATATTAAGAATGAAAGCGTACAGTGTGAGATCTGAATTTAATATGGCCACATTAAAGTTTTCTTAACGTCATCTTGACCTGTAATAGGAATCTAGTTCTAAAGGTTTTGTGTCGAAGATTAAATTTAATTGTAGTACTGGGTCTGACGCATTCCTGACTGTTGTGCAGTTTATTTTGCAGTGAACGTAATTTTCCTTCTTCAGATAACCTTGCTTTTAGATGAACTACTATGAATGAATATATAACTCTGCCACTTGTCTTCTGCTCTTATTACAGAGATAGCTACTGATTTATTTTTTTTTAAGCAAACAAAATGTGTACTGACGTACTTGTGTCAGTATGTCTTGCAACTGTAGAGAGATGGAGACCACCTCACTTATTAAAACATCTCTGTTCTGAAGTGCAATCTTCATTCACAATACTGATGCGAATAACCATGTGGAATGATTGGTCTGTATCCTCTGCTTGCTAATTCACATTTATTCCTAAAATGGTTTTGAGGCTTGTGCTTTTTAAAATGTTAAAATGTTTTTAAAATGAACACTATAAGTGTTCAGATGTACAATAAATTCTTGGGTTGCTTGGTCATCATTGCTGTTGTGCTGGATGCTTGGTCTTTATAGCTCTACCTTTAGAGTATACTTCACTATCGCTTCTTTATGCTGTACCTTTGGTATTGCAAAAAAACCCTTTTGGGTAGAGAACTATTGAGTTGGAGTAGGCCTGATTCAAAAAGGCTTTCTTGTTTAGCATACTGTGGATAATGCAGTACTTGAATACCTTAAAAGTGCTTGGAATAAAAAAGCAAATAATCCCATAGAACTCAAAACTTCCTGGGGGTATAACCTAGGACTTGATTGTGCTCTGCAGTAGTATTCTTAGAAGTAGGAATGGATAATACTTGTATTTAAGATAAGATGTCCTATTAAGCAGCTGATTTTAATAATGACTAATGAATGGACATTACAGTAAATTAACTTGGATGAAATAGGTCAGGTATAGCCTACGCTTCTATAAACATAGAAAACAGTAGTCGCGGTCTGGGGCTGAGGGGTTAAGTATGTGTTAGGAACCAGGAATAATGGCTTCTCAGCAGAGTTTTCCACTTGGAGACTAAAATCCTTTCTGTATGTATCATGGGCACTTCACACACTCATGAAGTGGTGCTTATTTGGACCAGGTCAGGATTGCCCACGAGAAGCTCCAGTTAACATTTGTTGTTATAATGCATGTTCATAACTCTCTCAGAGCAGCTTCTCAAATTTCAGAATGAGTTTAATTACTGTTCACTACTGGACACTAGTAATAGAGTATTAATCTCAGAGTTTTGGTAACAAATATTGCTTAATATACAGTTCAGAACTGAGACCACCTTGTGACTCCTGCAGTCTACTGTTCTGCCATAGTAGATTAGCAATCCATATAAGATGAAATATTACTGATATTTTGTACTATTCAGGATTTCCCTTCAAGGGTACTTCTCTAAACCCACTGGTATGTTAGTCCTTTTCTCACTTGTGAATCTCTATCACCATAGTCTCTGCCTGCCCTGAATAAATTGGCCACCATCATTCTAAGGTCACCTTAGTGAAGTACAATATTGCTTCCCATTTGTCTGCCTCGAGTGTATTTTTGAATGTCTGGATATTCCTGAGATTCTTGGGGTTTCTCATCCCTATGAATTACTTGCTCAAGTGAGCTACCTTTTGGTTCTTTCCAGTTACATTTTATGCAACAACAGTCCTTGGCTAATTTTTGTCTTTTTCTTGGAGATGGTAAAAAAAGTTAATGTTACAGAAAAACTAGGAGATAATCTTGGCAAGATTCTGAATGGGTAAAACAACCTGGAGATTTTATCTACCAAGGAAGAGGATGCTTCTCCAGTTGGTGCTGCCTCTGTTTTATTTCATGGTGGTTATATCATTTGCACAAAATATTTCTACAAGTTCAATCTCTTCCAGGTTGCATATTTTCCTTTTGGAGAAAGGGGTAAAGTAGAAGTTAAATCCTTGTACTACACTCTGGTCACATATTTTTTGACCTATTAAGTTTGTGGCTTTATGGTTTTTCTTCAATATCCCATTTATCGCCCTCTTCTAGTATTAGGTTGCTAAACTATGCCAAAGACATCTTTGTATGTTACAAGTAGTCTTTATCGGTATTACCAGTATTGTCAGTATCTCTTGCATCCTTGAGACTTACCCCAGACTGTTGTGCCTTTATACCTTAATTACTGTGACATTTCCTAAAATCTTACTGACTAGCAGTCAAGTACATAGAGTGCTTTTGTGTTGATGGATGCAGCCACTTGTTTTACCCGCTTCTTAATTAGTGAAGATTTAGATTTGATATAAGGAACAAATTCTTCACTGAAAGAGTTACCGAGCATTGGAACAGGGTGCTTGGGGAAGTGGTTGATTTGCCATTCCTGGAGGTATTAAAAGGATGTGTAGATGCAGTGCTGAGGGACGTGGTCTAGTGGTAACATGGCAGTGCTAGGATAATGGTTGGACTTGATCTTAAAGGTCTTTTCCAACCAAAATGATTCTATCTGTATGATAAGTATGTCAAGCGTGAGAGGGTGGTCTGGCTATGACTTGCACCATGCTACCCAAATGTTAATAGCCTTATTAAATAACTCAGCTGATGGCTCATGTAACAGTCCCAGATCCACATAGGTTTGTCTGCTTAAAGATGGTAAAGCAGTACTGACAGCTATCCCTCTCCCATCACTGCGCTTGTTTGTCCATGTTTACCTAGTGTCATCACTCCAGTGCAAGTGTGTGTGTGTCTGGATATTATATATAAGGAGGGGGCAGGAGATTTTCATTTAAATGGTTATTTCAGTAAGACAGTCTTATTATTTCCCTATGGATCCTCTGTCCTCTTGTGGTCTTTTAAAATTCTGCTGGTTGAATTGCGAAGCTAGGTCTGTGACTTCTTTCACAAAGCACCTGGAAGTACCAATTTGGAGTAAGAAATTTTGTATCTGTAGAAGCGTTTATCAGCTTTGATTCCTGTGTCCTTTACACATCACTATTTCTGCTTTCTCTTAAGTTAAATATAGATTATTGCCTGTCCAGAGCTGTGTGAATTGGTGTTTGTAACCTGCGTGTGACTTGCTGGTGTGTGTTACTTCATGCAGATTTAATAGCAGTACCTGTTGCTCTTCTGCTGAGCATATTTTTTTCTTCACCATTTATGATCTAAAGGAAGCAGAGTCATGTGAGCAATGGGATAAACATACGCATTTAGGTCTCTGTGGCATAGTAGCATGCTGTTGTCATGTGATAGCCTTCGGGCAAGATAAGATGTGTCCCTGCCTTTCAGATTTCTCTTGCAAAGATTTCTTAAGACTTAAACAACTGCCATCCTTATTTTTGTTGTTGTTTGTTGTAAGGCACTTCATCTTCCAAACAATTTGGAGAATACCTACCCAGGTTTGATTTCAGATTTTGTGAAGACATTAACTGCATCTGTAGTATAATCTGGAAGTTACATTTAGATTTCCAGGCTTCTGAAGGCTTTAATGTTCCCTAGGGATTTTAATACTACTTTTTTTCAGGTGTCCACCTAAACACTTCTTAAGAGGTACATTTTTGTTGAAACTGCAGACTCTGCGTTTTCTTAATTTAAATGCAGATAAAGTATCACTAAGACCTTCCTGACACGTGTGACTTGGCCCGGGTGTTTCCAAAGTAAGGGTTGCTTCTGTATAAGATAACAAGTGTGACATCTCGAGCGGACTCACCTCCTTTTTGTTGGGACGGTTCTAACATTTACCAAGGAAAGAAAGGTGGCTGTCATATTATTTCATGTCTCAGCCAGAAAGCAAGGCCCTCTAAGTCATAAGGCAAAACAATGCCCAAATCATGCCTGTAACCCATGTTCCCCATCCAGTGGGCTTACAATGAATTGGCTTAAAACTCATATCATGTCCTATCGTATCATATATCATTGTATGTTCTTTCCCTGGCTTGCCCAGGGCTGCTTGAAGGGAAAGTTATTTTCTCTATAGAGTAGTAGTAAGGTGATCAGAAATGGTTTAAGCTCACAGCATAAATGCAGTAAACTGCAGATTGCGCTTGCTTGGAAGTGGGGTGTGGGAAGATGTTTACCTTCCCCAGTTGAGTTCACTTCACAGGAAGGCAGTTAAGAGGAGAAGGTGGGGAACAGGACAGTAAATGAATTCATATTCACCACTCTTCTGCTGCATATTAGGGTGTGATTCAGGACCAGGTGGCTTTGTAGCATCATCTCCATAATTGAGTAATCAAGTGCCTTATATTGCAAAGTTCAAGTAACATACAAATGCTGTTCTCCTTTGAGGTAAGTGCTAATTGCACTTGGAAGAGCAATTATCTTTAAAGTAGGTCCTTGAGTATACAGAAGGATCGTGATGTCAGTGCTGGGAAATAGTCTCAGGAATTGTTGCTACTTGGCTTATCTGACTCTTGGATCAAACTTCTCTTATTCACTAGGTTGCCATTTCACATTGATATTTTCTTACCCGTGTGCAAAGAATACCAGGGAATCCAGCATGAGTAAATGACAGTGTTACTGAAGATGAGGGCCCCTGTTTTCCGTACAGAGTGGGTACTAGGTACTATGCAAGCTTGATCTGCACAGTAACTTGACTTGAACTGCATAGTAAAGGAGATAATACGACTTTCGGAACCCAACCATCAAAGACTATGTGCTGTAGGTTCGAGTAACTTCAGTCAGTGTTGGAATTTAGTAATATTTAGTTTTAATCTCAGCAGAATCATATCTGCACTAAGAATGCAGTATTTCATGCTTAACCAATTAATTTTCTGTTCATGTTTCCATTGGATTGTTAGTCAAGCTGTTAATATTTGGCATACTGGGGGTGTGCTCTTGCAAGGTGCCCCCTGCTTAGAAGAACAAAATTAAGCCAGCAAAAAATCTGATTTTTTTTTTTTACACTCACTGAATCTTGGTTAGCATCCCTACTATGACAAAGTTGATACGCTCTAAGCACCGTTTGCCTCTTAAATGGCTGGGCGGGCCTCTTCCATACATGTGCTGTACCCTGATGTATGGTGGTAATACTTCTGTGCAATAGGTCTGGCAGACCCGTCACGCAGGCATGGGGACTGCCAACAGTCTGTGGCTCCCACCCTGACTAGGTGCGGGTTAAAGAGAGCAACCCAAGGGCACACAGGTTGGAGGGGGCATGTATTTTGGTTGGTTGGTTCGTTTGCTTTTTTTCCTTCCCACCTCTTTTGTGTTTTGACAATCTCCTGCGGTATAACCTTGCCTTATTCTTATAAATGCTGGGTTTGTGTCCATGTAAGTGATCTTCACTGCAGGTGTTTTTGTAGTACCATTAGCGTACAGAGGGCTACCTTCCATGCATCTTGTGAAGAACTGAGCTGGAATCCTCTAGCAAGGTGTTTGTTTAACACCATAGACCTAAACATAAATTTAACTGGCTCTGTTTGCCCCATATAAATATATAATTACCTTACTGCTCATAAAAATTGTGAATAAGTTAATTCAGTTTCTCGTATTATATTACCATCCAGTGGATAGTTACAACGTGTTGGGGTACAAGCACTTACTAACAATAACTAACAACTGAATGCCACTCACGGAACAGTGTGGTCCTGATGCATTATAGAAAGCAGGTTCAGTACTTCTTAGCATACAGAAGAAGCCTCTAACTTAGAAATCTTAACTCACGTTTATACCCTTCCATGGAAGCTTTGTGCCGCTCTTCAAAGTTGTAGACTTGGTTATTCATTATTCCATCACTTTTAGTGAACAGTTTGCTTAGCTGTGTACCCAGGCTATTTTATTTGTGCCTATATAACATTTTTAGTTGATCTGAAGGAGGCTTTTTTGCATGCTAGAATAAATAAATATTTACAGCATCCTTTATGGGGTTTTTACAACTAAGCCAGTTTCTTATCAATTTGTATCAAATCCTTCAAAGGCTGTGCCTGTGAAGTCAACTCAAAAATAAGTCCTGCTTAAAAGTAATTGTGTTTGCATTTATCAGCAATTAAGTTTTAGAAACAAGCCAGTTGGCTTCTGAGAATGCAAGTGGGTTTGCCTTTGGGAAGGTGTTTTAGGAGCCTGTGCCAACTCTATACCTCCCTAGGCTTGCTCATACTAGTATTCTCTGGCAAAGCAATTTAAAAAATGTCTTGGGCAGGATTTTCATGAATCTACGCAGCCCAATCAGAAGCTTCACTTAATGGAGCAATATATAAATAGTGCGGAGAGTCAAGTGACCATCAGCTGGTCTGAATGGGTTTGACCACTACAGTCACAGGGTCTGAGGTATGCAGGAGCTGGGATCACTGAAAACATGCTTTGCTGCAGAGATACCCTGGCTTGGGCTTAATTATGTAACTGCAGAGGAATTCATGTGCGTAAGAATGTGTTTTAATTAGACACCTGTATTTAATGTTGGTTTCACGTTCTGTACCATTACTGTGGGCTTTTTTTTTTAAATAAAAAAAAAGTTGCTGCCTTGGTTAACTTTCCCATTTCATTAAGTAGTGCATATTGCAACGCATAGCTGAACTCCGCAATTATGCATTTCCTTTATAAAGTGTATGCCTACTCAGTTGAAACAATGCACTGATCTGTTTTACTGAATTCAGAACTTAAGACATAATGGCTCTTTGCCTAAGTTCATATTAGGTAATTAGAAGTTCTTGGCATGCTTGGTAAATACTGAAATTCCATTGTATTGTGCATTAAGCATGGAGAAATATTTCTTCAATTGCAGTGCCAGCGCAATGAAATACAAGCGTTCTGGCTGTCCCCGGTGACGGCTTTATTAAATCTCAGTGAAACTGTCAGCTCTGAACTTGCAGAGATGCTGGCTTGCTTTCTGTTTGGGAAGTTACTGAAGTCAACAATCCAGGTAATGACTTCTTTATTGAAAGCATCCTCCGGCCTCACTTATAAAGAACACAATTACGGATTCTAAGCAAACTAGTAAAATGTCACCGTTTTGTGTATGTGTGTCCAGTTCCTTTGGCACCTGTGGTAGTGCCATCCAGAACAAACAAGTTTTACCAAATTCAGTAACTTCATGGGAGGAGCTGTTGTTCAAACCCAAGTCATTGATATTTTTCTTCCTTCCCCACCTTGTACTGAATAGCTTTTCCCCCTTTTCATTACAGATTTTAATGCTTCTCAGTGCCAGTCCTATTCTTATAATGTATTAGCTCGTGGTGTGACTCTTTCCCACAGCAAAGGTGGTTGATGAGGACCTGTTTGTTCCCTTTCCTCTAACTTCAACACCTAGGCCTTTGATTAAAAAATTGAGTTACTGGCTTTATACAATCTGGAAAAAGTATGGTGGTGTATGTATCAGTTGCCATCCTTGCACTGACTGATCTCCTGAAAGATCATTCAGTTATATTAAATGTATCTTGATTCAGCATGTAAAGGTTGGAGTCTGTGAGGAGGTGATTCACAAATGTTCCAGTCACCTGCCTTTGTATTTGATGCACAACAGACCTCCAGTAAGTTTTTTTTCTAATTTTTACTTGGTCTGGTGATGGGCTCAGTTGCCTCTTGATTTTTTGGCAATAAACCTCCATATTAGTACAGTTCACCAGTATCAAAAGCTTCACCCGCTAGTTTTATAGATGACAGATGATGGGTAGTTGTTGTGGTTTTTTTCCTCAATAACTTAGTATTTTTTGCTTTCATGGCGCAGTAAGACTCCTATCTGCACAAATATGAAACCCAGGCACTGCTCAACTGGGTGCGATGAGCCGTGGTCCAACTTGAGGCTCCATGTTATGTACATGCAGAGAGTTACAGCATCTCTGAGGTGTCTCCAAACCAGCTCTGAACTTGAAGGGATGAACCCTTTGTCTTCTGACCTTTCCCTATAGTGGCTGCAGATGCACACCCACCGCTTCAGTGGTCTGATGGTGGTTAGGAAATGGGGCTTGGTGGCTACCTCTCAGCATAGCCTGCCCTAGAGAGAGAGGGGTATCTGGGCTCCAGGCTCTGCTTCTCCCCTCACTTCGTTTGTTCCCCTTACATTTGCAAGGGACCTGGCTAAAACTCACAAATGCCTGACTAGTTGATAATGAAAACACTTTTAGTTTATTATATTAGAATAAAAACAGTTGAATTAAAAGTAACATTTGTAACACCAGGAGTCCTCTTAAATCTTGTGTCTGAGCCTTTTGGCCTTTCCTTGAAGACACAGTGACCATGATTTCTCTGGCTTATTCCAGTACTTGCTTGACTGAGGATTGGAGAGGAAATATTCTGACTTTCCTGAGTGGCCAGAAGTGCTTGTAGTGGAGGAGCTCTGTCCCTGTGTGGGGTAGAGTAGGATAACCCTTACGTCTGTGTGCTGCTGGGGTCTGCCTGGGGGTGCTGGTTGCTCTGAGGTTGGAAATGGTGGCAGTACAGAAGGAGGGTTATGTTGTCTTAAGCAGGATTGAAGCTAGGGAGGTGTGAAAGTGCTGCCTGCAACCAGAGCGAGAAGTGGAGAGGTTGCGTTAAATGAATTGACCAAATCATTTAATTCTCCAGCAGAGAAATGCCAGTATTTGTTTCCCAGCTTCAGTGTCGCCGCTCTCGTGCTTCAGTATTACGTACTTATTCCTGGCAAAGTTTTGTCAGTTATGCAAGCTCAGAGGTTAGCATAGGTTCCGTATAGGGATTAAATAATGTTGATTCATGCTTAATTAACGCTGTTTGTGAAACTGTATTGTGGAAAAGTTCAGCAGGGCATGCATGCACCTCTTGTGCTTCTCTCACAATGGGGGTGTAACAGCAACCACTCTTTTCCAGAAGCATTCCATAGCAAGCTGTTCCAGTTATTGCCCTTCCAGTAGACCAGTCTTTAATCATGGATATTATTGCTGCAAACTACTCAAACATGAGTGGTAAAACTGCTATAAAATAATAAATCATTAAAAATACATAAAAATGCTCTTACAGTCAGTTATGGTTCTGTGTTTAAAAAAAAAAAACACTTGTCAAACCAGTGATATTGTTAAAGTACTTTGTTGCTGAAGTCTCAGCAGTTCCCAAATAAATGTTTTATTTAAACAAATACTTGAAGCACTTAATGAGCAGATCTAACTTGATGTCCATTTTTTTGTTTGTCTTTAGTGATACAGCCTTATTTCTTGCAATGTAAAGTCTTAATGCTTAGTCGAAGACTTCAAGGAGTTACCTAGAGTATATTTCAGTTGCCATCGGAAGACCAAGCTAGGCATGTATCCACTAGGGCTTTTTTCACATGTGCTGCACTATGCTGTAGCAGTTTGTGAGCTGGTAGAGCTGGGATTTCTTCACTGACACCAGAGATGAAAGGATTCCCAATTGCCTTGAATGGAAGTTCTTATGCAAAGATTGAAATGCTGCACTGATTTCTAATAGAAGTTAACTCTCAGCAGCTCCCCTCCTTCTTTCTGCAAAATTATGTAGGAATCATACTTTTTCCCATTGCTCTGTGGGATAAGTTTCCCCATTTCAGGATTACCTCTGTGCCTTTGAGTTTACTTTTATTTACTGAATGGTCTTTCTGACAGGGTTAGAACAGCCTTTTTTTTTTCTTTTTTTTTTTTTAATAATTCACACCTGCTTGTACAATATTGTTTGAGGATTAAAGAAAAAGTTAGGGTGACTTTGGTTTTGCCTGTTATTCTGCTTCACACTTCTGATTGATTTAATATCTGCTTTTGGGAGCAGGTCTTTACTGATACATGGGGATGAAATAGGTTATTTCAGAATCATGATACAGGAACACTGTGAGTACTTGTTAATTATAAAAGCTGCAGGTATGACTGCATGCCTGAGGTGACTCTGTTCTGGCAACAGACTTTTCTGTTTACTGTCTACAACAAATCTGTGTAATACCAACTGGAGAAAATGCTTTCCTTAAGAAGGCTTATTTACAGAACTGTTCCATATACTGATTTCTGTTTTTCTAATTGTTTCTGCAGGTCGTGTCGGATTAATGCTGTGGATCAGTCAACCCAGAGCTTGTAGTTGCCCATCAATCGCTCAGTAGTCAGTGTAGATTCTGTCTTTACAATCAGCAGCTACATCTGGCTACTGGGTCTCTGATGACATCTCATATCTTCTATCTAGTCTTTTTGTTGGATTTTTGTCTTCTCTCCTGGGTGCAGAGCAAGTTCACAGTGCTAACAAGTTAACGTCTGAGGTGTGGCCCCAAATAAAGGATTGGATATCTGTTGGATCTGCTTCAGAGTAAGAATCAGATTAAATATCTGGATATTGTGTATTGGAAAGCAGCGGTCTTTTCTGTAGCCTCGTCTTGGGGCTTGTATTAGTTGAAACTGAGAGTATTTGCAAATTTGAGCTAAGAAGATAGTTGGACTTCACTCCTTTCAGTGAAGAATCTTTAACCTCTCCTGCAAAGGAGAGGTATTAAAACAGGGACCTTGGCTGATGGTATGAATACCACACATTAGGGGAGCAAATGTACTGTGAACTGTGAAGTGCGCAGCTGTTTTTTTTTTATCAGTTGTATGGGAAGACTCTCCAGGTTTGGGGCATGAACCTGGCATACAATGTAGATTTCTGTGTTTGTTAAGCAACAGCTACATTGTCTGCTGGGTTTCCAGCTGCCTGGAAATACAAAGTGGAGGGTTATCTACACCTTTTTTCATTTTTTGGTCAAGTTACCTTCCTTATACCTCTGAGGAAGACAATGTACTTGATGTCCAATTGCTACCTCCCCCTCTGTTCTCATACATGGGATCCAGCTGGTGTCAACTAGATCTTGGAGCTGAAACTGGTTAAGAGAAAAAGTTCAAGGGATTGAGATGTTCAGATACCTGAGCATAAGTATCTCTCAGGCAGAAGCTAATGCTGGCTACCTGTGCTACCATTATTTTGCCTTGGTAATGGTGCTTCAGTTCTCTTTTTTTTTCTTTTTTTTTTTTTTTATTTCAAGTGGAGAGCTATATATATGTGTGCTGTACAGTTAGGGAATTCTTTCTGGAGAAGGGAGTAGTGGAGAGCTCTGACTTTGTTTTGGTTTTGTTTTGTTTTTTAAAATGTGCTGCATGTAGCATGGCTTATACACAAAAAGTTCCTATAAGTGGTAAGGGAGGAATAAAAAAATGTCTTGAGTGCTGATCCCAGCTGGATCTCTTGTTTCTTAAGAGGCACCAAACCTGGCATGCTTCATTTGTGTGCTGTATCCAGCCACACAGTGACAAAACAGGCAGTTTCAGTTTGAGAACATTAGGCCTGGAATAGCAGGAGACTGTTGTCCTCAGTCCTGGACTACACACAGAGTAGCAAATGAGGAAGCTTGTACAGCAATGTCTGTACCTTCTAACCTTTCACTGGCGAGCTCTGTGCCGTTTACACTTTTATCATGGAAATAGGGAGAGTTGTGATGACTGCTCAGAGGGAAGGAACGTACGATTTGGCTAAGCTTCTCTGTCTGGGACTACACCTGGGTGAGTTCACATCAGCAGGTATCCAGGCCCCTTCCTCTTGTAGAGTAATACTTGAGAAGGCAAAGGGTTTCCTAAGTGAGTGCTGCTGTTAAAAACTGTTTAAACAAATAAAAATTCTTCTGCAGAAAACTGTGTCTTTTCCTGTTTCTTGGATCAAACTGGGTTTGCACCAAGTCTTCTAAGACTAGGTAGTATAAAGATGTTCATTACAATGTCTCATGTAGACAGCATCTCAATACTTGTATTAGCCTGACTGCACTCAAGAAATATGCATTCATTTACATATTTGTAGTTAAGTAAAAATATACATACAATTGCCTACAGCCAATAGATGGTGCAAATAATTACACCCTGTTGAAATAACTGTGGATTGTCTATATAGCTCTGAAAGCTGCTTGATAAAGTTGAACAAGTGTTTGCCCTTTGCTTTATATGTTGTTTTCCTCATTGCCAGTATATTGGGATCTAGCTCTCTGAGTTTGCAAAATTGGTGAAAAGACATAGATATAGCTGAGTCTTTTTCTTAAATGATCTGGCACTTTCTCAGTTCTCTTACTGGTATTTCATCTCATATTATCCCGAGTCTTGACCAGGATATGCACAATAGTCATAAAAATGGCAACATATTACTCTGCAATGTTTTTGTGGCTCACTTAGTTTCAACAGTACTGAGTATCAGCAGTTTTTATAGTTTTGCTTTGTTCCTGTGTTTATAGTTGTTCAACTCGGCTTTTAAAGATTTCAGTCAGAATAAGGTATGTCTACCCCAATTGTTTATATGGCAAGCACCATAAAGCAATTCAAAAGCAGATTAACCTAATGTTTAGCATCAAAGTCCCTCTCCTATTCAGTTTCACTTCCCCACTGTGTTTCAGTTAAACTTATGATGTTGAAATCCCCTTTGTGGGCAGGTACTTCTGGTTCCTCTTATTTTTCTGTCATGCTACTTGCTTTTGTATACAGACACCTTTTAAAAAAAAAAATAACACACACCCTCCTCCCTGTACCTTATTTTCAGTGTCTAGTATAGCTAATGCAAGAACGTAAAAGTGGTTACTCTTCCTACTGTGATATTTATTTTTTTTAGTTCTTTGTTCCTTCTCTATGAATTTCAGTGAAACTGGCTTATATAAATACCTTTCCTTTCCTCTCCCTTGCTGAGGGTACCATTACTACTCCTGATTAAACTGCTGTTAGCAGCCTGAAGTCCTCCTGCAACTTCAATGAAAGAGGCTGGATCCTGTGACATAACGTTTTCCACATGTTCATCCTTCATGGGGTTCTCAGAGTTTCCATTTTCTCTGAACTTTCACTCCCAACAGAAGCTTTGGCCATATTTTTGTGATGCTCCTACACTGTGCTGCTCATGAGTGTGAGGACTGACTGAGGTGTGTCCCCTTTCTCAGAAAGGAAGAGCAAGGCCAGGGCTTTTGCCTGACCAGAGGTGTTCCTCTGCATCACAAGATCTCTGAAGCCAAGGAAGTAAATGGTGAGAACGCAACTGCTAAATTACTCAGCTATATCTTGTCTCCAAAAGACAAAGCTTAGAGTTTGGTGTTTAAACTTCATTGTTTTTTTTTCTTTGCGGCACAGTTTGTGAAGCAGATAATGGGAACTAAAACGCGAGTGGCAGTTGGACGTCTTTGAACTAGTAGATTGGAGAAGATCATAACATTTTCATAATCTTATATTTTCTGTTGTCTCAGCTCATGTAGTACCATCCCACACTGATATTTCTTCCAGTCCTCTGACTCTCTTTTAGAATTGAATTGAATATCTATTTTAATCTTAATACCAGGAAGAGCAATATTTTTACTTTCTGGCTCCAAATAACTACTAGGAAAGCCCCACTGCCTACTACTTTTCTGTTCTGTGATGAATACCTCTGTGAAATACAAGCTGTATTTTCTTGGCTATGTTTATTCTTTCTATGCAAAACAAGATTCACAGAACTGAGAGGAGGCATCTAGTCTGGCCTTGATGCACTTACAGCATGTGCTATCATATTGTTTTGTGGCAGTGACAAATACATTCTGTAAGTTTCTTCCAAAAAAAAAACCAACAACCACTCCTGGAGTCATTAAGCTTCTAAAACAGTAACAACAAACTTAAAACCTGAGGGAAGGGAACAAAAAAACCAGAACTACTTTAAATAGAATATTGAATGGGTTGCTTTAATTGTGAAAGTGTGAGCAGCCATTCCTAGTGGGAGAGCTTCATCCGTTGGGCAGGTGACTTGTAATTAAACTATGGAAAACATCTGTAATTTGGACCTCTGTTGCTGTCCTGATTAACTGAGCAGATTCTGTGCCTTGTGCACAACTGCTTTTTAGGGATGTTTGGTCAATGGGGGCTGACTAGGTTGTGACTGTCTTCCCAGCTCTGTTCAGCTCAAAGGAATTCCCTGAGAAGCTACCAATGGAAGGTTTGGGCAGAAGGAAGGTGTTGAGGTTTTTGGAGCAATCTGTAGGAAGCTTTCCAGCAGGCATCTTTTCTTTCCCTCAGCATGAGCAGTTTTCCAGAGGCATAAACACACCTGGGACTTCTCACCAGAAGTGTGCTCTTAAAAATTTATTTTGATGTCTGACTTAAACGATGTTGATGTGCTTGTGCATTTTTATTCTGTAAATACCCCTGTGAGTTAACAGTGAAAATTGCTCTTCTGAAGTGATGTTCAGGCAAGATGGACAGCCCTGGGACCTCTGTATTGTATCTCTATGGGCCTTTCATGTAGGGTCATAACACAATTACTGTAGCGTAGTGCTTATATAGCAGTGCTTGTCTGCCATGGGGTTGTTTGTATTGGGACATGTTGGTTTTTGCAATAAACTGGGAAGCTAGACCTTGATTGTGGGTATATGCAAAAGGTCTCCTAAAGAGGTGTTGAGCTTAAGTGGTCCTTGGTATTGGAAAGCCCTACAACTTCTGAATATATCCTGTCTATGGCTAGTCAGCTACTACTAAAAGCACTTAACCAAATCTGTGAAAGGCCTTGAAATCCAGTTTAATATTGACATTTTTCTCTTGCTGTGTGGCTTACAGCTTCAGTGGCAGCTCGAAGAAGATACTGAGTTGTTTTAGGAGATGAGAGGACTGCTCTTAATTTTGAGGAAGTGGCACACTATTGCTTGGCTAATATGTTAGTGGCTGTCTCCATATACAGCAGTGAGTTCTAGTTTGAAGGCTTTGTGGAACAGTTGCTGCTCCTGCACATTAACAAACTTTATTCTTTTACATTGGTAATTTTTCTAGCTACTTTTAAATTTTGTTCTGTAGGTTGCTAAGTAACACCCGCACATATTCCATCTTCCATGTGCTCTGAATGCCAGTCTTCCATGCAAAACACCTTTCCAAAATTAGTGTCTGTCAAGCTCCTGAAAGGTAGTGATGCTGTGATTCAAGTCAATCATGTTGCGTGCTGTAGGTGTTAATTCTCCCATCTAAAGACACTTGCAGAATAACTAATGGGATGAATCTCTGATTCCTTATAGCCACAGGAAAACAGCATCTTCTGAAACACTTACATGCTAATTCTGGAAAGAGAAGTAAATTGCAGAGGGCACACTTATGTTAATTTGTTCATTATGGTGCTAATATATCTCTTTAAAGTTTAGTTTTCTTTGAAGAGCAGAGCTCTGAAAGGATCTGGACTGAACACTAGGCGGGTAGTTTTCCTGTGCCCCAAGACTGGCCAGCCAGTTCCTGAGTGGATAGGTGCTGAGGATTTTAGGGAGGAGCAAGCATTGGAAAGATGTGAGGGGAAGGGTTGATGAAGAGTATAGGAAACTTTCTTTCAGTTTGTTTTACCTTGCAGGAGGAAGGATTTATGCCTTCCCTTTTCCCATCAGTGTACTATTCCAGTAGATATATGTGCTTACCAGACACTTCAGGTATTTATCTTCCCCTGTTTGCCTGTGCTTATTCCCTGGTTCTTTTTATAGTCCAGGTAGGTGAACTGTGCTTGTTTTGAGAAGAGTGTGGGCACCTGGATGTGTATGCTGAGTCCAGGAGCTACCACTACTATCATAGAATGGTTAGAGATGGAAGGGACTTTCAAGATCACAGAGTTCCAACCCCCCTGCCATGGACAGGGACAGCTCCCACCAGACCATGTTGCTCAAAGCCCCATCTAGCCTGGCCTTGAACACTTCCAGGGATGGGGCATCCACAACTTCTCTGGGCAAATTTTATGTGATTATACCTTCTCTGTTTCATGAAGTTCACCTAAGAACAACGCACACAGAAGAATCTGTCTTGTAGACTTACATGGAGCCCTGAAATAACTGTATAATTGCAGTCTTTGTAAAACTTTTATGTAAAAGACATGAAAATTACAGCAACACAGCCAAGAACACCTCAACTTTGTAGCTGCAGCCTTTCCAATGAGCAGAAAATGAATGAATGTAAAAGTAAACAAACCTGCTGCTGCCTTTGTCTACTTGTGTAAGCCCAGGCAACTGCTGCAAAGCAAGGTGGCGGTGTTTGTCATGGTTACCGCAGAACTGACTCATGAGCTGTAGGATTAGGAATGGTGACAACCCTTCCTAGTGTCTCCCTCTATTTACTTATAGATAGATAGATTAGCTAGATAGGTTAAGATGTGGGAATCAACCGTACCCATTGTGGAACAGCATGTCTGCGTGTTTTGAAGAAGGTTCTTGATCCTTTTGGCCACGTGGTTAATCCTGGGTCTGCCAGCTTCCCGAGGGGTGTGACTTCGCTGCCTCAGCTATCAGCACAGCTCATGCTGGCATGCTGCGTCACGTGTTTTGGGTGCTGTTTTGTGCAGAGTTTGCTCACTTGCTAAATGGAGCTATCAGCTTTTAGGCTAAAGCACATTAAGTTGTTAAACTAAACTAGCGTGGGTACTTAATCACACTTGGTTAGCAGCCCGTGGCTTACCTGACGCAATAGGAGAGATAGAAATGAAGTCCTGGAATGGTCGCTGTATGTGGCAGTAACACGGGAGTCACTGGAGCTTCCCAAACAATAAAGGATGTTAATCATGCAATATATATCCCATTGGTCTTGTTACCAGTATCCTGAAACTTTTATGCCATTATCAAAGGCTAGTGATTCCCCATTTATTTTATTTTTTTTTTCACCCATGATGGAAAATGATGGAAAAAGGGACTTGAGGTACTGATTAGAAGGTATTTCAGAAGCCAAATTTTCATAGAGGATTTTCACCTCAAGTGAACTTTCTGGTAATTTAGAAAGACATGGATTTACATGGTGGAATAAGCTGCCAAGCTTCTGGGTTTCTTTGTGTTTAATAGTGTTACGAAAAACAAAACCCTTCCAGTGGCCAAACTCCCTTCAGTTCTCCCCTAACAACAAGGACAGTGTGATTTAATGTGCTTTCTTGGATTCAAGCTTCTGCTGTGTTATGGAACCACAAAAGAAAGTTGCTGTCCAGAATACATGTTCTAAGTGCGGGGGATCTGCGTCTGCCCTGTAATGTCCCTGTTTGGGGATAAGGACTTGAGGCATAGTAAAATTAAGGGCTGGCCT
Source organism: Thinocorus orbignyianus (assembly GCA_013400375.1). Taxonomy (NCBI): domain Eukaryota; kingdom Metazoa; phylum Chordata; class Aves; order Ciconiiformes; family Thinocoridae; genus Thinocorus; species Thinocorus orbignyianus. Next base: position 374,274 of record VXBW01003499.1, read on the forward strand.
TTCCCCTCTCCTCCCTCCCCAAGTGAAAATCGGGTTTGAATGGAATTCTCTGAATTGCTGTTTCTCTTGAGTGGCTTCTCAGCCCTGAGGAAATGAAGGCACTTCTACGAAACCTGCAGAGAACTGAAAGTGAGTTTTTGTCTATGCTTAAAAGAAACTGGAAGGCAGAAGAGAGGATCTGAGTTTTGGAAGGCTTTGGATATTGATCAGAAGAGAGAGTTCTTGCCTTTGCTGCCACAGCATGTATAAATTAGAATATAACCCAAGGAAGTGGGAGACCCAAATTTATTACCTGCAGATTGTTCTGACCCCTAAGTTTTAGACTGCTTGTCAGCAGAGGGATGCATTCATTTATTAAAGTGATGTTGTTCTCCTGCAGAGAAATGGAAGTTCATACATCCAACACAACTGTGGTTTGGTGGTCAAAATGTCTGTGGCTGAACTAGAGGGTGGCTTGGTGTGGAAAACCTGCTCCTGAGGATTCCTAGGCGTGTTGCATGAAAGAGCTGTTGGATGCAGCAGCCATGGAGCTGGACTGTTGCAATGATGTTTTGCTACTTAAGGACCTCCTCCTAACAGTACATTTTGTTTTCACCTCTGTTGGAGGACAAGATGAGCTTGGTGCCAGTGTTTGTAATGAGAGAAGGCACAGGACTGGAATCTTTCTTGCTTTTTGCTGCCTCATGGTCCTCTGAACTTTTCTATTTTCTGCCCCAGAACAACCGAAGTGGGAGTATGACACACACACACACCCCAGATTTGGGAGAATACAAGAAGTTGAATCTGAAAATTCATCAGGTTTTCATTAAAAAACTAAGTGAAAAAGAATATTAATTTTGTCAGTTTCTTATCCACCACAGAGTCTCCAGAAAATGTAATACAAAGTTTTGAACTCAGCAGATAATGCTACAGAATGTTCTCAGTGGCAGCTGATGTTTTGGCTGCCCGTAAGTGAGACTCCAGGAAAGCTAGCTGGAATTTAATAGTCTGTTGTACAAAGGCAAGCACCACTATAGGTATTCATGATGCATAGTGCTATCAGAACAAGAATATAAACTTCTTCAGAAAGGGATTTAACCACAGATAGAGACTTCCTTGAATGCTGTGTTGACATTCGTTGTTTATCTGCTCAGACTAGTCATATTTGGAAACACTGTTCAATTCTGACATATGACTTTTCCCAGGAGCAGCAAGGCTCACAACCAAGATTTCACAATAAAGAAAATTCTGTTCTTCTTTGTGGGAATGTTATAGTAAAGCCATGACAACTCATTTGGCACAAGATTGTTTTGTTTTCAGCAAGGATTCCCCCTCCCTACACATTTTTTGATGTGTTTCCATGTGTTGGGGTTTTGTTTTGTTTTTCTGATGCTTTTGGTTTTTTCTCCCCAGGAGGGTGGGGGTGGATCACTTTACGTTTAGCCTCCCAGCTATCCACATAGAAACCATGCAATAGGTATGAAGAACCCAAGTTCAGGCTTGTGTGTTTCGGTGTCACCATCAGCAGTGGAGTTGCTCCTAATTCATGACCACGTGAACAAGTTCAGCATCAGGCCCTTCAGATCTTCTCAGCTGGTACTGCGCTGAAGTTACACATCCTGCTCCGGGCAAAACAGGGGAGGGTCATGGTATGAAATGTGGAGAAGGTGACATGAGCACATAGACAATAGCTTAAATACAAGGTAGAAACTCCAAACCTGTGTGACTGGAAAGGTTGATGTATCTGCAGTCACCAGTGAGGCCAGTAAAGATCAGACACCAGTATCGTTCCTTGGCTCAGTGCTGATGACATGTTGGTACAGGCTATGTTTGGATGTTAGTGGTACTTCTGGAGGTTGTACTTTGTATATCTAATCTTTTTGGACTTTTTTTTTTAACTGCAGTGCATACTTTTAAATTTATTTTTACCCTATTACACCAGATCTTTTTCCAGTGTACCAAGTTAATTAACCAGATTACAGTAAGTTACACTAGGGGTGGCAGTCTAACAGCTGAAAAGTCATTAGGCTTTTTTGCAGCCTTCCCTGGAGTTAAAGTGGTTATTTTGAGCAGAATAACACATATGGTGAAATCTGGTATTCGCTGTAGTTCTTGGAAATTCTCTCCGTGATCACAGTTTGCACCCACCTAAAATTTCTAAGTTATAAAAGTGGGCAGCATTTTCTTGCTTCAGTGTTTACTGCCCCATCCAAATAGTCATACTGCAGTTTGGAGCTGGAAGAAGCACAGAGTTCTACTTTCTAAAAGGAAAGGAGAAAGACAGGAGGTTTTAGAAGATGTGTCTTGGTAAAGATAGCAAATAAAGCTTGGTGGCATTGCCAACACTTCCAAAGCATTTCTGGAAAAGCTGGTAGGCCAGTCTTAGTCTGAATGCGTTTGCCGCATGTTGCTGAAACTGTAGTTCAGGTTTTGTTGCTGTTACTATTATAAACCCTAGGAAGTGGGTGTTTATAAGTGCAGTCAACATTCCCTCTGAGCAAGAAACTGGCCTTAAAAGGGAGTTGTCCCAACAGTAAGAAAGATTATTTAAAGAAAAAGAAAATGCTAAATTTTTGCTGCTCAGAGGGGGGAAAAAAAAAAAAAGAAAAAAAAAAAAAGGAAGCAAAACCAGGGATGGAATATTAAAGTGGTGCCCACACGCAAACTTTTTATTTTCTTTTCTTTTGTGGCTTTTATCCAAAAGATACTCAGCACAACCAGTGATCATTCATGATGGAAAATTAGTGAATTGCCTTTTCTGCCTATTTACTTAACTGTTTTTGTCTAATTAGGAAAAATTGCAGTTATACTTTGGCAGAAACGTATTGTCACTGGTAGCATTTTAGTATTCTACTGCTCTTAGTCACTGAAGTCTGGGACATGCTCTTTATATTTCATTTGCACGTCTGTGTTGTTCAGTAGCTCACCAACGTTTGCACCAGAGAGAGCTGGGTAGTGAGTACATGCAGGGGATGCTCACCCAACCTGCCACTCTAGGATAGAGGGGTGCTGGCTTATGACTGTGGTGGAAAGCAGGGAAGAGGTGGGCATAGACAGTCCTAGAACTGTACGAGCCCTACTGAAACAGCTGCCTCCAAAATCAGGGAACCACTAAGCAAGGTTTAGAATCATAGAATTGTTAGAGTTGGAAGGAGCCTTCAAGATCAGCGAGTTCCAACCCCCCTGCCATGGGCAGGGACACCTTCCACTAGAGCAGGTTGCTCAAAGCCCCATCCAGCCTGGCCTTGAACACTCCCAGGGATGGGGCATCCACAACTTCTCTGGGCAACCTATTCCAATGCCTCGCCACCCTCACAGGAAAGAATTTCTTCTTAATATCTAATCTAAATCTCCCCTCTTCCAATTTAAAACTGTTACCCCTTGTCCTATCACCATGCTTCCTGACAAAGAGTCCCTCCCCAGCTCTCCTGTAGCTCCCTTCAGATACTGGAAGGCTGCTCTAAGGTCTCCCCAGAGCCTTCTCTTCTCCAGGCTGAACAGCCCCAGCTCTCTCAGCCTGTCCTTATAGAAGAGGTGCTCCATCCCTGTGATCATCTTGGTGGCCCCCTGCTGGACCCGGTCCTGGTTTTAACATTGGCTTGGACTACAACACAATCCATAATGTCACAGGAATTTGCAGTCCTCCTAAACTTGGCTTTAATTAACATCATTTATAAATCACATGCTTTCCAGACACCTTCTGTTTCCATGATATCTATTGCTCTACTTTCAGGTCTGACACTTTCTGCCCCTCCTAATCTTTTTCTTGGACCTTGCCTACACAGGGACAGTGAGGCACTTACTGTCGACAAACAAGAAGTGAAGTTGCTGCTGGGATTTCTCCTTCATGACTGGAATTTCTCTTTCCCACCCAGCTGCTGTTTATAGCAAGATGCTGCCACTTTCTGCCTGCTTCTCCTGGGTTCCTTGGCAAATTGGGTGCTTTCAGAAAAATCAACTGCAGCGCTCCAGTTGTGCGGGTGTGGATGTGCACATATTTATCCAACCAGCTATCACTGGTGCGCATGTACTGTGTGACAGGATGAAGCTGAGGAACATCTGGCCAGAATAGCTAGCACTCAAGTCCTGTAAAGTACGTGCCTTCGAATCTCAGCATCTGTAGTCTTCTTAACATTAGATCTTCTCTCAAGAAGATGTAAAGAAAAACACACTTTGAGCCCTTGGGATTTTAAAGCACAAACAAGCCTTTTCTTTTTATTTCATTCTGAGACATGAAACAAAAGCCCCTTCAAACTATAACAGCTTATTTAAAAATGTATTGAGAAGCATAGGGAGGTAAAGACATGAGACAAGATTTTTGCAAAGCTTGCTGCAGTGTCGAAGAGCTGCAGTCAAACCATTTGTACTGCACAGCATGAAAAATATACAGAACTCCTTGGGGCTGTGATGGCAAATCAGTCCCTCATACCCTGCCTCCTGCCCTTTCAAATTGTGGTTGCATCTAAATTGCTTAGCTTGTGTTTGACAGCAAAACTTCTCGACCCCCCCCAAAAAAAAGCGGGGAGCCATGTCAGTCTGTACTCACCAGGGAGTGCAGAGCATCCTGCTGGACCAGCTCTATTGCTACACCAAAGCTACGGCAGGCTCTCCTAACTCAGCCTTACTGTGGACTTGTGGTGCTGTGGCTGCAGTTCACCGGGCAGGATGGTTTTAGCAGACAGGATAAAACCAAGATGAAATGCACCCAGGGTTACATAGCTGACCTAGATAAACTGCTGCAGTTAAAGCTAATTTGATGCAGTGTTTCAGCGTGCCATCTTCGTATCATGGTGCTACCTACCTACAGAGGGATGCTGTGGTTGGAGCTTTTGGGTCAGCCTGAAGGAGCAAGAAACAGCTTTTGTGCCTATGTATTCAGGTTTCTGTCTAGGTTGTTTTAAGTTTGATAAACACTATTTTTGAGTTTGTGCTAGTCTGCCCATCGCAACAGATCATTATGTTTTGTTTTTCCCCAAGAACTGTGAGAGTAAGTACTGGGAAGCCAAAGGATATTATTGAACAGAGAAAAAGTCACAGTCAAGAAATGCAGAGAAATGTAGAGCTCTGAGAATATTTTCTCCACTGAATACTCAAAGTGAGGACATTAAGGTGGAGAGTTTGGGGGAGGACTGCAGATTTCCTGTAGTAACTCACAAAGGTTGAGGCTGGAACTGCTACATCGTTTTTGCTCTTTTATGATCAATTGTGATGTAAATGCTGATGGCTGCTTAACAGGCAAAACAAAGTAGGGAAATGATGAGTCATATGTACTCATAGCTAGTCTGAACAAGTAATGTGCAAGTCAAGTTTCATTTAAGTGCGGCAGAACTTTCCCCCAAGGATTGTGTTCACAAGTCAGGGCAGCGGGAGGCTGACGAGAGCTTTGGATCAGCTTCTGTGGACCCCTCAAGCAGACAGTTTTCATGATATTGAAACCAGAGGCTCTGCCGGTTCAGCACTGGTTGTCCTAGAGATACTGAAGTTCTTGTGACGGTGGCCTTCACTGGAGTATGTTGTGAAACATGGGTGGATTTTTTTTCTATTGCTGCTTAAGAGCACAATCATATTTTTCCTGATGTGGGAGAATATATCCTCCCTATGGAGAGAAAGCACCTACTGCTCTCTGGCAGCTGGGAAGAACCGGCTGGCTGCCCTTTCCATCTGAGAGGTTTAAAGAAGACTCAATCTCCCTACCTGCACACCGAGATACCTCAGGAGCTATTTCTCTATTGATTATCATAATGCTATTACAATGTTTTTTGTTTATTTCCTTTAGTGAAAGGATTTTCTTCAGCAGCAGAATACTTTCATTCCCTAGAGAAGGTGGGTTACCTGTACTGGGAGTTAAAGAGACAGCACTCATTAGGAAGTTGGTAGCACAACTCCCAATGACTTTAGAACATCCAAGTATGAAACCCAAAGGACATGCAAATCACTGCAGGTACCTGTGGTGCAGTAGCATGAACCTAAACTGTAGATGAACCCATCTGTAGCTCAGAAATATTGTCATTTTTCCCGACAGCTGTTCTGAAGGCTGATGTGAAGCCTGGTCCAAGCTGCCTGCTGTCAGCTGCTGGGACATTATTGCGATAGGTGTATGGGAAACAAGTCATGGTTGTTCAAACCAGCCAGAAATTGGGGGAACATGATTTCAGAAACTAAGGTGCTATGTGTATATATAGCAAAGGCACAGTCCTTTGAAACTGTGCAGTGAAAAGAATATAGTTAGGAACATACTGCAAAGGGAACAAGAACACGGTTTTGCAGTTTTGAAAACTACTGTTTGAATAAGTAATCCAGTTCCCAATTCAGAACTAAAATAGCTTTCCTGTTAGTGCAGCCTGTCACAGTTGGCAATGAGAGTTTTCCCTTTTGGTTGACTCCAGGTTTAAGTAATAATAAGAATATGCCTGAAGTGCAGCTTCTCTTCAAAAAAGCCCTTTTTTGTACATGATTTATTGAAGGACTGCCTCATCATTTCAACATTGTATACTTACGTGTTTTTGTAAGTGCCACCTAATATGAGGTGCTATTTGAAATAGGAGTGCTTTTTGTACCTAAGTTTTAGTAGATGTATCTTGGGCATCTGTTCTCACTCCCAGCATAATTTTGTACTTAATTACCTGGCTAATAAAGATTAAAAGTCTGATGCAGATCTTTCTTATAACTGGCGACATAAATCAGTAGGAGCATTACTGATTTCAGGCTTTTATTTACTTCTATTATATTACTAATGAAAACTTTAATATTACTTGATGAAAGCAGTTGCCAGGTAAAGCAGTGGGAAATGTCCTACTAACAGTTAACAGGGCTTCAGTGAGTCAGTCAAAGGCCGCCGCTCCTGGAACAATTTAGAAAAAGTTGATTGAGGAACCTGGGGAGGTAGGGATGGACCCCGTGTCGCTGAGCAAGCACGTACAGTCAACCAGCATCAGCCAGCAAAATGCTGGGACACATGAGTGGCAGGGAGGAGCTCAAAACCACATCTGGAGATTTCTGCAAGCAGGCATTTTGTGAGACAGAACTTCAATTGTGTCAATTGTGGTACAGGAGTCAGATTTTTAAAGCAGCAGGAACAATCAAAAGTGCGGTTGATCCTAAGGTGAACTGGGAGCAGTACAGCAAGGAATCTCAGGCACCAGCATTCACATGTCTAATACAGAGAAGTTCTGAGGAAAAATTGCAGAGATCAATGTCCAAGCAATCCTGTGCATGATGTATGAGTTGCTTATGAAAGAAACCAATTCTTTACCTGAATTCAGACTGACATGCAAAACAATCCATCAGATTTTTGAATGAGCTGTTGGATAGATTAAACACAAATATAATTAGCTCTTTCTCTTTTGCTTGATGCTTATCATTTAAAATGACAAGGAAGCAGGGGAGAGCTCTGCTGAACAGCTACTGTATTACACTTGTGAAAAATTCATGGTTGTTCTGTTTATAGACTGCTCCATGGCTGTAATCTTGAGCAACCAATAAGGAACTTTACCATCAGCAAAGCTAAAAAGGAACAACCTAATCATTGTGTCTTAGCAGTTTGCTTATTGCTGTAAAAACACAAAGTGCTTGTATTTATTTATAAAGGATCTAGAGTGCACTATGGGCTCCTGTGACTAAAGGAGCTGTCCTCCAGTGTAATTTAAACTTCCTTGCTCATTTGTAACCACAACCACAAGGTTAAACTGACCTTCTCTGTTCCTCTGAGTTTCACCCCTGAAAAATGCACTGAACTCCCACCCCTGCCAAAACAAAGGATGATCCTTTCCTATCAATTTTAAGGCCAACACAGAACCCCGTCCCAGGTACGTGACTCAGTCTTAGTCATGCAAACACAAGTATTACATCTTGAATAAGCCAGTATGTGTCCTTCCTTCTCTCACCATGTGACAAATTTCTCTTTTGAAAACCGTATCCTAGTGGCATGAAAGTTAACATATCAGCCTCAATCCTTCTCGATGACACTGCAAATACCCAAACCAAAAGAATGAAAAGCTTGAAGGAGATACATTGTTCTCAGACCACTACAACAGAGAAGCAAAACACTGCATGAGATGTCAGAGCAGTCCTTGTGAAGGGAGCCAAGAGCTCCAAAGAGATGACTCTGTCCTCTCTGCTCCTTGATTGTCTGGGATCTTCCCATCTTGTCCTTTGGGAAATACCAATTCAGGAGCATCTGATCCAGTGCAGAATTTTTGACTGTGACAGGCAATAAGGAAAGGACTATAGAGAAGCTCAGAAAACAAGATTTTAAATTTGGGATTTGGCAAACACCACTCTGGTTTCTTACTTTTGAAACACTGTGTTGTAGGACTAGCATCAGAGCTGCACTAATAAATCAGTCCAGTGGCATCCGATGCCCAAATAACAGGACTGAGTTGCAACCAAAAGTTTGGTTTTAATGGAGACTAAGCCCTGAATATAAGATAAATATATGCATATACACATACGTAGATGTCCTTAGAGAAGAAGCTACTGTACTGGCTGCACTGACACATCTCATCCAAATGCTGTCATACAGAAAGCGGAAATATACCCATGACAAAAAGGCACATATTAGTTATTTTCAGGCCCTGTGATGTAATATCTTTTTTTCAGGCACTATTGCACTAAGTCTCTCTTTCTTGAGTTTCTTTTTCCTCTAGAAGAAAAAGAAACTTAGCAAAATCTGCAAAGCACGCTCAATCAATGCCTGGATTGTGTCCAACTTACTCAAGTACATGAGAATGCATGGGAGAAATGGGTTGATTATTAAAAAGTCAAACCTTATAGAAAATAAAGAAAAACTACCAGCAGCTATTTTACATGTTCTTACTTACTCTCAGTCCTTTAACCTCTTTATTTAAAAGCATATTAAGCTAATTATGAAATTTATTTATCATTTCTATTCTACTATCAATTTAGGTTCAATAGGAAATTTGATGTATCAGAGACAAGATCTTCGTGGGTTTTTTAAAATGATCTGTGGAAAAAGTATAATCTATCACCATTCAGAGTGGTGAGGAAATTTGAAACAAAACTGAGAAGGAACCTTGAAATTCCAAATACTTATGTTAGTAAGCTCTGGTCTATGACTTAGAATTTAAACATCTGAATGCATGGTCTTGAATGAGATGGTCTTGAAATGTCTCCAAGCGCCTGTGTGTACTTAGAAGGTACTATATATACGACACTTTGTGTAGGAGAGCACAAAAATTGTGCATAGCACCAACCTTACCCCATTCTGCTAGACTAGCACTCTTAACATGAGCAACATGATTGTTTTTCATTCCTTGTCTTCCTGGTGTCAATTTCATAATTAAGGCAATTAAGGCTACACCAGGTGGGACAGCAGGGGCCATTTGAAAAACAAAGTCTAGCTATGGGTAGTGCAGTAGGTCCATTTATCATCTTCAGCCTTGCTATCAAAGGGGACAGGTAATAAGACAAATCATAGTCCTGCATATTCACTTGTCAGCTGTGAGCTCACAGATGAGGTTTTGTCTACATTTAGAGAAGCTACCTCCTCTTGGCAATTTCTCATTCTTGCTCCATCTGGAACTTTGCCTGCTAAGGTGTTACTGCGGTGTGCACTAGCATGGCCATTTTAGCTTGGACTAGCTACCCCAAGTTGCAAGAACATCAAGATGAGGTCATGCAGGCTTCAGCACAGGCTGCCACCAGAGTATAATGGTAAGAACTTGCAGTTTTATTGTGAACAGTGTGTTAAGAGCCCATGCTAGTTCATCTTCACTGCTGCTCTTACCAATGCTAGCTAGAGCGTAGACGCGGTATCCCTTCATTTGACTATGCGGATAGATTCTTTCCACATCTCCCTTCCTCCCACTGGTCTTTCCATAACACAGTAGGATTTTGTCACGCTCTAACATATTTTTCTCCCCATCCTCACGTTTTTTCTTTGAAAACACTCATCGCAGGGAGTGGTGGTGCTGAAGCTCAGTGTGATGCCATCTGTTTAGCAATCCCAGCCTGGTTTCCAATAGCCCACCTGAAACACATGATTGCTCCCAGCCTTTCCTTCTGCTTGAGTGCTGGCTGAGCAAGCTATCTTGCTTCTTGCTGGTGTCAGTGACCACAGCCTCCACGAGCACACGAGTAGGGAGAAAGTCTTGTTTCACAGCCAACACTCTAAGAGTTTCTGTGAACTTCTACAGAGCCAAGATTTCACCCAAGATATCCCTGCTTCTCCTACAAAGTATGCATAAGTACACATGGAATCCTAAGGTGAGCAATAGGTCTGGTTAGTGCAGGACCCCTCTATGGCCACACCAGCTTTCTTCAAGCCCAAGGCAGACTGCATGCACTGCGGTGGTGTGGCCAAGTCTTGTGTAGTGTGGTCTAGGGTGATAAGAGCAGAGCGTATTTTGCAGATCAGCAGCTGGATGTAGCCCTCCCATTAATGGGACAAGGGGATGGAAGAAGAGGGCTATGCAGATGCTACAACAACGTGTGCCCCAGGAAGCCTGCAATGTGTAGAGTTGTGCTGAGAGCCAGAGCTCATCAGTTATCCAGCCCACACAGCTTAAAATAAACCCTAGGGACACATAGCATGGCCTTTGCTAGGAAAGGAAAGGAAAAGATCCAGGACAACAAAACCCCCCATATGCTAAATATCTTCTACACATTCCCCCGCAGCCTGGCAAGGTGCAGTGCCAAACTGACCTGCTAACCACAGCCAAGCAAATCTCCAAGTGCTGGGCACCAATTCATTTGAAAAGTGACTGCTCCTTGTTTAGGACCAAAATATCCTTCTTTGCCATTAATGCTCTGTTGTTGGATCCATTTTCTGCCATCATACAACATGAAAGGCAAGCAGGAGAAAATAATTCTCAAAGAAAAGTTAATAGCATGATACGCTAATTAGCAAGTGTTCCTCAGAGCGTTAGTCTCACATTATAACTACTGACCTGTTTGGGTATATTTTCAAATGCTCTTTCCTTTTTGGTGCTGGCTTGTTCTGCAGCTTTGGATTAAGCAGTTGCCTTAAAGACTTCATTTTAAAGCATGCGTCGCACTCACCCATCTGGAAACTTTATGTTGTATAATACAAGGGAGCGCACAGTATGTGGCGTAAATTACAGACAAGAAGAATGCAACAGCACAGCATGTAAGGTAAATTAAAGCAAGCACTCTTCATGGCCCATAGCAGAGAGGGACAGAACAATTTTGCATCGTAAGTATGGGAAAAACATGTGTTTTAAAATGAGAATTTTAGAAAAATTAAATAAAAAAGATATGCCCTTGGAGGCAGGCAGCTTGTTTCTGGTGGCAGCAGCAACCATGCAAGACCACATAAAGGAATAAATAAAGGGATAATGCTAGATAACAAGAGGTAACAGATTGCAGTAGGAGGACAAAGAAAGAAACCAAATGCTGAGATGGAGCAAGCCCCAGTGGACTTTTAAAAACAAGAGTGCAAATTGAAAATGAAAGGAGCAGAAAGCATACACAGATCTGAGGATGGAAACCATTCTGGTTGTTTTTTTGTGGTATTAATGTATGCAATGCACGCTGTTTGTTAGTAAAATAGCACTTAACATCAAAGGGTTCGTAAATGGTATCTATTGACCATGGCCTGGTGAACTCAGCATAGCCCCCGGAGCCTTGAGTTTCTGCCCTAAAGATCCAGAAACACTGACTCTCCAGCCCCTGTGCCATCATATGCGCATGTATGTACATACGTGTGTGCATACATACAGGAGAAGGACTTGGACAAACTGATTTCCTGTATAAACTCTACTTGCTAGCGTCTGTCAGCATTTACTCTATGCCTCATCTGTTGAGTACTGTTTATCCTACTTCTTCTGCCTTTAGAATTTTTCCTAGAGTGCCTTGCTGTCACTGGGAAGTTAGGAGAGGTGAAGTCTGCAGAACCCCAGAGCAAGGGACATGATGGAGAGAGCGAGAGAGATGCAGTGACACAGAGCTGTGACGATGCACGCTTCTTTCTCCTACTCAGCACTGACCCTGTAGATATGGGACAGGCACAGCCCTCCCACATGCGAACTTATGCCAGCTTATGCCAACTTAGGGCAGGGCTGTTGCTCTTCCACTGTCCCACCATGACCCTTCCCTCATGCCAGTATTGGTGCCCATATTGCTGCACTGTGAGTAACTTCAGGGAGCTAATCCTGCCAAACTAACCTTAACCAAGAAAAGGTGATTAGTTTCAGATTGATATTGCTCTTCTCCTTGCTGAGATGCAGTTACTCAAGGTGTTAAACCAGTTTAAGCCACCGAATGGGCAATCGCTAGTCTGGATTGGAGGTGTGGGACTGTGGCAACTTCACTTGAGATGAGGTTAAGCTACCCTGGAGTGGTACTCTGTCTCTGTTTTCCTTTCCCACCCTGGGTTGTTTTCGTCAATTTAGAGTATGTTTTTCTCAAAGCAGGGAGTGTTTCCCATTATGTGTTTGTGCATTGCCTAGCAAGTTGGAACTCTGATCTGAGGTGGAAACTTGAGGCCCCACCATAGTACGAATAATAAATGTAACACAGAGAAGAACAGATGCATTCACATATGGTGTATTATAATTCAGACAAATAAAAATTCTTGTGTTGTATGTTAAAATCATTCTATATGTGCCACAGTTACCACAAAAAACGAAAACAAAAACAAAACCACGAAGAGTCAAGGCATCTAAGTGTACATACCCTACGTCTGCATCCACAAAAAAACCAGACACTGCTGTGCCCAGTCCTGATTGCCAAGGAAATCATCATGCAACAGTGTCCTGTAACTTTAGTGTTGCTCTGGTTGTGCTGTCATTTTTTCACAACATTAATTTCAGAATTTCTTTCCAGCCTAAGCAGGCATCTCCCTAGGTAGCCAGCCCCTTGACTGCACATACATGCGTATGGAGCTGTGCCTACAACTTCTTCCTTTTGCATAACTCCTGAAGAGCGTGCCATTTTTGTGGTGGTTTTTTTTTTTTTAAATAATACAGTTCCTAATGGCGGTGTCATCCCAACACAGTCTTGATTTCATTCCCACTGGACTGGGAGTATGGATTATTGTGACAAAGGATATTTTTTCCTACACTGTTCTGGCATTGGTAATAATAGCAGCAACAACCATTTTCAAAGAGGAAAATTATTTGTGGCAATCTCTGGAATATAGTATTATTTAACTCTTTTGGAAAAGGAACCTTCAGATAAAAGAAAGAATTCATTTGTAGACAGTTATAGCAACATGGTAATTCTAATATGAATTATATAAGTCATGTCAGGATTTCATAGCCTGACAAAGGTGGAAAAAGATTATTTAAGCATGTCTTTGATAATTGTTTCAAAAAATCACACTAATTCATACTTCACTGTGCCAATTTTCAGAAAATTCATTCTGTACATAAAAAGAAAATGCTGTAAATTTTGGAAGGTTGCTTTATATGTTTCAATGATCAGAGGTTTTAATTCCTGTTTTAAGCACCAAATTCACATCAGGCTATGAAGTCACAAGCTTTGCCTCGGTTATAATTAACATTTATAAACATAGACTTAGCAAGGCTGCCTTTCAAAAGGATGATGCATTTCAGGAATACAAATCTACATATACAAACTGGATACACCAAACCCAGCATTTCTGACTTTGTGATACTAAGGTTTACCAGTTTGCATCCTTGCACTAATCAATGAAGCACTAAGGAAAAAAGCAGTTTGGACAATTGCCAAAAGTACATCACAAGGAAGCATAAATCAAGGCACTAGTCCCCTATGCCAAACATTCATTAGTAACTAACATTAAATTGAAGTGAACCTTTTTACAAGCAAGAAAAATAGGCAATCCTGCAAATTGTTTTACTAGCAGCTCTTTATCCCAGTTTTCCTTTCGTTGGCAACTAGAGGAAACAGTCTAAGCAATACATTTGGCACCAAAAGATCTTATATAGTTTCCACTTTATTAAGGGATTTGAAAAATGTGCAGTAAATAGTATACATAGATAAGATACCGAGTGCCAAGCAAAAGTCATGACTCCTCACCAGCTGTTGCTCAGAAGCAGTACACTTATTTAATGGATATTTGTGATTGGCCTCTTTAGACACAAAAATTAACATTTCTACATCAGTCTCAGCTATCTGCTTGAGCAATGGATTCCAGCACTTAGATTGGTCGTACAGATGATCACAAGTAGTGCTTGGACTTGAGCATTGGTGCTAGCAACTTGGCAATAGGGTAGAGCTGAAAAACATTTAGAATTTCTTCATGCAAACCAAACTGGTTCTTGCCTACACAGTGAAAATCTGCAGGATTAAATGGTTGAAGAACAGAATAGACTTTCCCTAGCCAGTGCATGAACTCAAAAGTTTATTTAGGTTGGTGAATCTGATGTCCCCAAATTTTTCCTTTTATAGAATCACGGAATTGTCAGAGTTGGAAGGGACTTCTAGAGATCATCTAGTCCAACTCCCCTGCTAAAGCAGGATTGCCTAGAGCACATTACTCAGGACTGCATCCAGGTGGGTCTTGAAGGTCTCCAGAGAAGGGGACTCTATAATCTCCCTGGGCAGCCTGTTCCAGTGCTCTGTCACCCTCACCATAAAGAAATGTTACCTCATATTTGAATGGAACTTCCTATGTTCCAGCTTGTGCCCATTTCCCCTCATCCTGTTACTGGGAATCACTGAAAAGTTTCCAGCTTTTAAGATGGTCAGAATCAACCAAGATAAACTCTTTAGTCCCAAGTGCCTGGTACCTGAGGAAATCTGTTTAAAGGATTCTTGCCCAAAATGTGACCATCTCAAAAACTAACTTCTGAGTGCATATTTGATGTATTATTAGAATTGCTGATCATCCTATACAATATGAGCATATCCTCCATCCAACATGAAAAACCATGTAGCCTGCAACGTTCTGGCGCTTTTGCAAGAGCTACTCACTTTTTCAGTAGTTAGCATGCACTATTGGAAGTGCTACCATGCTATGCTAGATTTATTTTTCCTGGATTCTAACCTGTAAAACCTGGCAGCTTTACCTTAACAAAGGACTGCAGGTTCACCAGAGACTGCGGTGCAACTGAGCTTTAGCTCTGCTTATTGTGGGAAACACCCTGATCAGCACTTTGAGTCTCTACGATCTCCACCAGCACCATGTCAGTACTGAAGGCCAGAAGAAATCAACCTCCTTGCTTCAGAGGCATTCCTTATAAACAGCAGACTTGACCAGGTCTCCCCCAGTGCCTCCTTCTCCCCCATCCCCCCCTCCCCCCTCCATGAATAGTGGGATGCATTACCAAGAGAGCAGGGTGGAAGAAAAGTAGATCATACCCTGCTCTGCAAATCTTTGGCCTGGGTACTTTTCCCGTGTCATAGAACAGGGTAAGACAATTGATGTAGGGCCAAGGGGAACACCAAAACAGATGTACTTCTGAGACACAGCTTCTTTCTTAGGTCCTTGCTTTCTTCTCCAGCAACACATACACAGTAACATGGTGGGTTCTGGTGGTACTCTTTTAACCTGCTGAGTTCCTCCAAAACCATACATCAGTTCTTATTGTACCTCTCTGCACAACTCCATTCTCTTTTCTTCATGTCTCTCTGGACTGCTGTTTGGATATCCTTACTCTTGCAGTGAAGACTATCACCACCCACTTGCCACTCCCTTCTCTGATTTTCTCACAACCGTTTTTGTATAGTGAGAAGAACATGGTATCTCATATGACTGCAGCTCCCATCCAGTTGGCTTTATCTTTTTTTTTTAATTCAGTTTCTCTAGTTATGTTAGCTCCCTACCTTTTATCTTGGAGCCCTTGGTTGGATTAAGCATTAATCACCATGAAAAAAAAAAAAAAAGATAAAAATTTCTCCATTTTTCTTCTTCCATTTGTACACAGTCGGCAGAGCTGCTCAGTGCTTGGGATCCGGTTCACTTGGGGAACTTATAGTGAGTCACCAGGAGTACATGCCTCAACCCTCCGAAGGCATCTTAGCCACGTGCTGACCTGCTCCAGCCCTGCATAGCTGGTGGAGTCTCATGAGACTGCAGTGGATGAGTCCACAGTCAAGGAGTCAGCAGCACAGTGATACCTAGAAGGAGTTAGCTTTGGCCAGAGCTTCCTCCCTGAGCCTCCTTGGGTGGGAGCAGCTTGGCTGGGCACTCAGCAGCCCCTTGGGCCTGGGTTTGCACTTCATTTTACATCTCTGTGTGTGCAAGGGCAGAGTCAGTCCATGTGTGAGCAGAAGAGCAAAGAACCTAAACATGTATATACGGAGAGGGCAGGAGGAGAAAGGGGGTGTGTATAAGGAGGAGTGATTTCCCGGTGAAAAAAGAGCTCATGACCATGGCTATGTGTTTGTACACATGTAGAACAGAGAAACAACAGTTTGTTTGCTAGAAGTGATGAAAAGTTTTGTGATTTTGATTTCAACAGTTTTTCTGAAGATAGCTCACTGCTTCTTGAGTAGTTCATAGAGTAGCTGAATTATTTTTTTCCCAGGCTTGCACTTTTAGAAAAGGCTTTCTGTGAATTTTTATGGTATTTTTCTACTCACTGTGGTATTCACAGATGTTAAGGGAGGTGGGAGTGAACAGGCCCTCTAAATCCATAGTCACTGTATGTAGTTACATTAATGAAAGTCACCATTGATAAGCACTGTATGGTATATAACCAACCAAGCATTACCCAAACACAGAGCATTTTTATGTGACCCATCAGAGCTATAAGAAGACATTTTGGTGCCGGGAATATGTCCTCCACTCCTCACTCCAGCCAGCGCTTTCGAGCTCATTCTGGCCACCACTGCTGCCTGCAGGTCCTCATCTTGGATTGCAGCCACAGTGACAAGAGCTGGTACTGGTCTGTTGTGTTTTCCCCAGTTCAAAATGACTCTTCCACCCGGCTGTGCCCCTCCTGTCCATGCAAGCCTTACACTGACCTGTAAACTGAGTCTTTCCTCTCCTGGGAACAAGTCCTTGGTCTTGTGTTGCAGCCAATCCAACTCAAACAAGTTCTTTTTGTATGCACTTATCGTGTTACAGAAGACATTTGAAGTGCCTTCCAAAGATGAACAATCAGACTCTTCCACTGCAGTCAAGGGGAGATTTGCCAACAGCTGTATAAAAATTGGGCTCAAACCCTCATCTGAAAGACAGATGAATGAAAAATGCAAGAGACATTGCTGCTGAAAATAGATAATTTCTAATTCCCACAGCTCTTTGTGGTTTAAAATAAGCTTTTCTGCATTAAGACTGCAGTTTTCAAACCAAGAAAATTAAAAAACCAAATGTTCATTCTGAGTGTTGTTTCAATTACGTTTCCATGAGTGTACATATTTTTGATGTGTGAATTTTCCCGTTAGATTCAGATTACTTTGATTTGGACACCATCGATGAGGCATAGCCTGTACAGCGGCAGAGGGATTAGACCTCTCGTTTTTACATTCGAGGGACCAGAGGAAATGAGTCAGCACATTGGCAAGGTCCTGTCTGATTGCAAAACTGCTGAGCATTATCAGTCCATGGGATTCAATACCTAACCCTATGCCTTACAGCTCCGGATCAGTCTGCTAAATGTTCATGGTTTCAGGGTCATGAATAAGCAGGTGACTTTAACGGTGTATGCTACTCCAGTACAGGGCTTTTTGCATATGCATATAGGCATTTTTGAGACTGATTGTTAGTCACTATTAAGAATATTTATTACTCCCATGATCAAATCAGCTACTGCCCAGGAGTATCAAATGTGTGTAACGGATTGATGCTACTAGCAGTTTTTGAGTTAAACGATTGTCCTGGACACAGAAAAATTTGTGCAGGAAATCAGAAAAAGATAACTTGGAGGAGTAAGATTTGGGGTAGCCTTTCAAGAAAAAGCAAATCATCTTCCTTTTTCTCAGGGCAGAACTTGTTGCATTTATGAAAAGTTTTTTATGTTTTACACTGCCTGTGGCTGGACTTAGTTGCTCAGGATTTTCTTTCCACTTCTGTGTTCTCTGACTTTCACCTCAGATGTGCCTTATGCTTATTTTGTGCAGCAGGGAACCCAAAACCAGCTAAGATGGACTAAGCATTTGTTTTGCTGCTTCTCTTCATGCTCACTTCTAATGTTGTTCATCTGTTATGGGGAGCAAGTGTAAACCATGTTGAAAAAATAAAATGTCAATGTATAAATAATGCCATTTCTCAAGGACAATGTAAGGAGTAGGAATACAAACTTAAGTCTCAACAGCCATGAGTGTTCCAAAATTAGTCTTGAAAAAGTGCATTCTGTTTAGATAAAATGCATGACAAGTTACAGCTTTTAGTATTACTTACTCCTCTCCCCTGTCAAGTAAAGACACATGTCACTTTACTGACTGTGGAATTTGGCTACGTAAGGAAGGTAAGTTTGCTCTAAGGAGACCACAGAAATTGCCTCTACACTTCTGTTCAACCAGTCTCCGGTTTTTGACATCCAACCTGTCCCTTTATGTTATGGCCAAATGAGGTTGAAAATATATTCCTATGGGAATTTGTTACCAATTTGAGTTGGAAGAAGATTCATCCCAGGAATGCTCACAGCCTGGCAACTAATAATGACTACTCAGCCTGTGCATCTAGGGTTTTCACCTACCCCGTCTCGGAGGGAGTTAAAAATTTGTATACAAAGAAACAAAAAGAGCTGCTTAAAATTTGATTTCCAGCGCAAGTCATCATTTGCCATATGGTAAGGTATTTATCCCAACTACATGTTGTTCAGTAAATCATAGGGGTTTGCAGGGGGTGGGGGTAAGGAAGGGGGTTGTTGTTTTGATTCTAAAGTTCTGTGCAGCAAACTGTCTCTGCAAATTGCTGTCATTGCAATGGCTGCAAACCAGTCTGCTGTCTAAGTCTGATTGGAACAAGCCACCAGAAGCACTGCCCTTTTCCCTCCTCCTCCTCACACCTTTGCTGTGCGGATGGTAAATGCGATCATCCTTCAGAGCTGGGCTGGATGCTGGGACCTGTCATGCACAGCACCACCCTATCTGTCAAACCAGGCACAGGAAAGGGAGACAAGCAGCTCATGCTAGCATTTTCAACTTTGTTACTACTTTCAGTGGTGAAAGCAATTTCCCCTTGCAATAGTTAGGCAACTCAAGTTGCCAGAAAGGCAAGTATCCAACATACACCCACTGCCCACCTCTATTGGGCTTGGTGGTGTTGTTTGTTATTTATTACTGTGGCTGGTGCTAATTTTCAGTTTGTCATCCTTTGACTCATAGAAATTATTCCTCTTCAAAAAGGATGCATCTCCCTGCCGACCACGGAAAAAATGTGGCATGCAATTCAATCCTTTCCTGATAGCACCGGAGACGAGGAGAGGGCAAGTTAGAACACCATGATGAGGAAGTTCTGTCATTTCCAGAAGGAAGCATGATTCACTGCGCAGAGCATTTTTGGGAGCCTGAATCAGAGCTGTCGAGGAAGTCAGTTCTTGGACAGTTTAATGTTTAGTTTAACTATGACTTTACCGGTGAAATGTGTGCCTCTCCCCACAGCCAGTGGGTACGGCAAGATCAGATTACATGCCACCGAGGAGCAGGCAAGAAGATTGCCAAGAAAGTGGCTTGCAAATGTTTCAGCTGAAACGAGAAGTGCCCCAGAAAATCTGTCCTTAAATGTCATGGCAAAGCAGAGCCCTCCTAAAGCAGATTTAAGGGAAAAATATTTTCTCACACTTTTCCTGAGCACAGTGCAGGCAGTGGGAGGGACCTGCAGGGTGGCCATAAGGAGCCTGCAAAAGGGAGGGACACTCAGCGAGCTGCAGAGCTGGGCTCCTTCCCAAAAGGTCTGGAATTAGTGCACTAGCAGAGAGATGGCTTCATTAGTCATGGCACAGACCTGCTAAGTAAAGCCATCCACAGAAAGAATGAATTATGTGTTAGCTGCCAACAAGCTGCAAGATAAATTCAAGTGGTTGTTTTTAATCACCTATTGTACCCTAAAAGGATCACAATTTGATTAACGGAGTGTCCCACGTCCCCCTCTGCTCCCCACACCCCCCTCCTCACACACACACGCCATATTGCAGGAAACAAGATCAGACCCCAGCTCTTTTGCCTCCCTACCTTCCTTTCTCTGCCACAGAAAAGACAAAGACTTATTAGCAAAGTGGGGAGGGTCTTCAGCTCAGGAACTTGGCATATTCTTGGTCTTCCACAGGTGTGAAGTGCTGCTCATTTCGGAGCAGGTAGCCAACACCACCTTTTCTCCCCAG
The DNA here is from genome assembly GCA_013400375.1 of Thinocorus orbignyianus. Classification (NCBI taxonomy): domain Eukaryota; kingdom Metazoa; phylum Chordata; class Aves; order Ciconiiformes; family Thinocoridae; genus Thinocorus; species Thinocorus orbignyianus. The sequence goes on from VXBW01003499.1 coordinate 394,427, forward strand.
GAGTAGCTTAATAAAGTTGGAGGGGAGTGAGAAGAAAATCTATGCTATTATACATAATGATTAGCAGACTGTTGATTTGTTTGTGTCTCCAGGGGCATGTGTATATCACTGGGGTCAAGCAGGGGGAACCAGCTGTGAAGATATTTACTGTACAGAAGTATACAAGAGCACCCACAGCATAGCGCCGGAGGGCGATGTTTATGGTCTGTGCATTTAAACAAATAGAAACCATCCTTCATACTCACTCGTTGCACTCTGCTGCGTGGGGATTTACATTTCTGGCCTCCTGGATAAGGAAAGACTGAGGCGGAGAGTTCAGGGAGAGGCGGAGTTCCTATAGGATGTGAGAGGAGAATGGGATATACGGAGCATGCCTACGCATCCCTCGAAGACGTCACTCTATCTGGGAGCCAAAAGGTAAGGGAGTGGGTTTGCTGACTATGACACACGGTGGGAGGAGATCTGAGACACAAAGGAGTCATGGGTGTGAACCAGGAAACAAGCCTGTGCCCACCCAGCTTTTTTGTTTGCTTGAGGAGGATGTAAAATATGCTTACACCAGTTGTGCTCCAGCTCCAGTGCTAATTGTTAACAATAAAAGGTCACCAGAAAACAATTGCTGGGAACCAGAATTACACAAGGGGCCTGGGTAATGCGATCACTCCTTCGCGGGAGAATGCCATCCCGCCGGGGAGCGGAGCACGGGGCAATCCTCTGGTGTGACTTGCCAGGTCAGACGAGGAAGGGAGGTGCGCACTTGTGTCAGTCAAGCCTCCCCCCATCAGCTCCCCGCTCCCAGATGGATACACACACACCAGACAGTCTCTTTTAAGCTTATTTAGCCCTCATTTTAAGGAGTCTGAATATAAGGTGAAGTGCTCTTCTTTTCGCTATTATCCTGGGAGGAAAATACTGGCTTTGACTTCCCTTCCTACAGCAGAGTTGGGGCTTTGGCAAGGGAGCACTGGTAGGTTTGCTGGGTAGGAATGAGGACTGCCTTCTGGGGGAGGGCTGGGGTGAGATGGAAGGCTGCTAGCACAGCCCAAGGGAAAAAGAGAGCAGTACCTCTCAAAGTATCACACTCCCTTCCAAAACACATCCATACTTCACGGGTGTGAATACAGCTCAGGAAGAAATTTCTGAGCTAGCATTAAATTTCCATGCAGGAGCATCTGTACCATCAGCAAGGTCTTAAAAATCCTGCCAGAATGTTGAGTAAGCACATTGGCAACCCATTCCATGGCTCTCTGGTCGACTTGTGTTGTCAGCACACCATGGGCCGCTCTCTGACCATCTTGCTCCTTTAACCTTCAAGACTGAGGAAAATTAAAATATGGCTGAAGCAGTAAGAAATGCTTTTAGGCAATGTCCATGCTGAGGAACAGCCTGGCTGTTGGACAGAGGCTGAATCCAGGCCATTCAGCAGTCAGTAGCAGGTACAACCACAAAACCAATAACCCAGTGTGGAGGTGGAGGAACTCAGGAGCACCCTATGACTGAGCAGCCTGAGACTCTGCGTTTCCCTGCCTCCAGTTGAGATCCACACAAGTGCAACTATTCCTAGGTGATCCAAAGACAGTTATTTACCTTTTCCTATACCTTGCCCTCACCTGAAGTCCTGGACCCTGAGCTTTCTGTAACTGCATCCATCCAGAACAGCACATAACATCCAGATTTTACTCTGCTGCCCCTACAAACATTCCCCTCGGCCACTAGAAACCCCCTTTCATGTCCCCCTTTCTCTTCATGTCCAAGTCCTGCAACCAGACTTTATAGCCAAGGAGAGAACACGGATTGTGGGACAGATGTGAAAAGCAGTCGGTAAGGGACAATGCACATTTTTTTCCCTTCCTCTAGTGTCTGCACCTGCCTGATCTCCTCCATGCAATTTTGAAGCTCTTCTTTTTGATGATGGGGCTCCAGTCTGTTAAAAAAAGCAGCTGCCAAAACCGTTTTTCCCCAAACCTCCATCAAGTCTAGAGACAATGGCAGGGTTGCAATGCTTCACAAAGAAAGGAGCAGAAGACCAAGTAGCTTCTCCGTAGATGTTCAGTACAAATAAGGCGCTCAAGAAAGCCACAGGGTTTTCTATAGCATGCACTATAGAAAAATGGGGGGTAATAAACTCTCAAGCAGCTGAAGGACACTGTGACAGAGGTTAAGTGATTTATGTGAGGAGAACTTGCTGAATTCTCAATCCTTCCCACCAGCAGTTCCCTCATGTGAAGGATTTTGCTCTCTGCAGACAAGGAGAACTCGGTGAGTGCCAGGGTACATCATCTTGTCCTGTGTGGCTGTGAGGAAAGAAAAAGGGAAGCAAAATTTTCAGGTTGAGATGAAAACAAGATTAGTTTAGGACCAGGTGCTCACTGAAACACTGTCATTGTAAAAAATGGAGGCACGAAATCTAGGGTTCCCTTTGAAGGAGGGCCATGTACCTGCTAGAAACTGCTTAAGCATGTCTGGGGTCATGTAGATGCTACAGGCAGGCCATACAGTTTCAGGGCTGTGCTGAGCCCTGCACCTGTGCTAGGAAATCAGTTCAAGAGCCAGGAGACTCCAGGTGACACTTATATTTTGACACCCCATGAATCAGACCCCATTGGGTTCAGTTTAGACACAGCACATGAGAAAGATACAGATAATCTGGGGAGGGTCCAGGGCATTGCAGCAGCCACCGCAGCTACAACAAGCACTACCTGTGGGGGAAAGACTGAAAAACTGTATTTGCTTACTGTAAAGAGAAGAGGGTGGAGCAGATAGCGAGAATCTGTTCAAATATCTAAAGACTTACTGCAAATAGCAGGTGAATTCATTTGTGTTATCTTCTCATGATCCGAAGAGGTAGGGAGATGCTAGAGGGAATATTCTTATTAGACACCAAAGGAAAAATATACCAACCTTTGTGATAGTAAGGTATTTAAGCTCTGTAATTGATTGCTTGGACAAATTCTAGAGTCTCTAGCACTGGATGCCTTTCAGAGCAGGGAAAGAGCAGCTAGCCAGGACAAGGATGTAGCTGGTGCAACCATGGATAACCTCCTGAATTCTCTCCAGGTAGTGCACAAGTACTACAGTGAAGGAAAGGAAAAAAAACTATTTTCCAATTTGTCCCCAATTCATTTCCATTACTGTATGTATCGCTTTTCATTCCAGATGCATCAAAATGCACAAAATCATTCACCTGCTAACACATGACAGTATGGTAAAACTCATGAGTTAGGAAAGAATAAACCTGTGAAAAACAGGATGTGAAAACTTTGTACTTTCGTTACGATGACCAAATCCTTTTTTTTTTCTCTCTTTTTTATTTATTTTTTTTTTTTTCCCCCCACAGAACAGGTCTGATTTTGTTCATTTACTCTTAGCAAGCAGTGTTAATGGTTACTGTTTGCTGTAAAATAGAGCTTCTATGACTGAAAAAATTAATTTTACAGCAGTCACTGTTCAGCTTATAAAGTTTAAAAGCTGTATGAGGAGTTTTACATTTTGGAACATTTACTTTTTGGTGAACTATAAAGATGAGTCCTAATGCCCAGATTTCTGAATCAATAAAAATGCTTAAATGTCTTTGTCAGCAGGGTAGTGAAACTGAAGCCAAAATGCCACTAAACAAAAGATAAAATCTTGGATGAAGTGCCCTAGCCTTTACTGGCATTTGTGAGAAGTGCTGCCACTGACTATAGAGATAGGAGCAAAAAGTGAGTCCTGCCACCATGTCTTACCAACGGGTACACTGAGTGAAATGAGCCCTTGGTAGGCCAGTTCAAATAGTGCAGTGTTTGCTGTGTGCACTAGGGCTTTTAGAATGCACTTTTGATGAGAAGATCTTTATGACACTAAGCGTAGATATCTAGTGTTATACTTAAGGTTGAATTCCAGCTTTTGGCCTAAATCCTACCTCCGCCTTCCTCTCTGCTACATTTTTAGCTACTCAAAACTTTTGTAAGCAATTCCTCTTGTGATTAAAATTGTAGTTGTGTGGTAAAAATTCTGTGGTAGAAAAATCCATGTTAGATTGGATAATCTTTTTTCTTTTTTAATTATTTGGATATCCATCAGCTGTCATTTGAAATGCAGCCTTGGCATAGCTTGAAACTAACAAACTAGACACCCCAGAGGAATCTGAGAGACCTGTGAAACAAGATCATGCCTCAGATGATAGTTGGATCTGTAAGGGTCCACTACTCACATCACCTTTTATGGGCTCAAGGTCCATGGTTGCAATACAGATCTCAGTAATCTAAAAGAAGAAAAAAAGCTCCATGGCTCAGAATGTTAAAAACACTGATGTCCTGGAAAATGCTAATGTGACTGTGGATTTGAAATCTCATACTTTGTTGACTCAGAGGGTCATGTGCATGTGTGGGCTCTTAGGTTTGGTTCAAAGAAATGGTACACCATTCTGATGTTGTTTGTAGATCCTGCAGTCTCAGGTACCTTCATGTCAGGGGATCCAGGAGACAAGTTATTTGGAGCATGATGATTAAACATGACTTGAAATCATGATGGGGGAAGGTATACCTGTTCAGATTTGGGTTTTTTAGTTGTTTTTTTCCCCCTACTATGAGTAGGTAATCTATGCTCACCAAAAGCAGCCCTAGCCTTCAAGCACTGTGTCTGAAGAAAAGCCTCTTCAGTATCTGCTGAGCTGGACTTTCAGCAAAGAGCACGTCCCCTGCATGGCGGAGTCACCAGTGAGAGCCTCACAATCAGGTCTGTACAAAGCCAGTTTCCGGTGTGAAGTTTTCTGATATCATACAGAGCCCGAAATACCGAAATATAGTCCCAACTTTCCACAGGACAGGATTTCAGCAGGCTGAAGAAGAAAAAAAAAAAGTAAGTGGCTAGATTGGTAGCTACATTGTAAACAGTTATTGTAAGATAAGTGTCTTTTGCTTGGAAGTGGGCGCTAGGGATGGCAAAATTTATCTAACATATAAAAGTTTGTAGGCATCTGTATCTATGTGTTACCTGTAAGAAGGAACCAGCCTAACCAAATTCCCTTCCTCGGGGCACAGCTTGCCAAGTGTACTGCCTGTCCCATCACATGCGCAAATCTTCATTGTCAAGCAAGAACTTTCTCTGGATGGAAAGCAGTAACTTGTATTGCAAAGCATGCCAGCGTATGTCAGCAGTATTACTCCCTTGGCACAGCACCTCCCTGTTAATTGTAGAGTAGAAAACGTTCTTCTTCAGGCTTTTCCTCTAACTACCCCAGTGCAAGAGCCAGAAACCATGGACATTTGTGTGGAGGGAATTTGGCAGCTGAAATGCATGGAAGCCTGGCTCTGGCACGAGCATTTCCAAGAGTAGCATCTGGACCCCTGGTTAACTTCCTGACTGATCTCCTGCCTCAAACAGGAGGCCAACCATGCTAAGTACACCAAACATAAGGGGGAGAGCTGGGCAGAGGCTTGGACATTTCTCATAGTTTTAAAAATAGCAGAGCAAATCCAAAGCACATTGGCAGATCGCATGTAGCATCAAAACTCAACTGGAAAGTGCCTCCTCCTGACGATTGTCTTGTAGATTATTCCCTGGGGTGATTTTCTGCCTGTCCCAGCAGCAAAGCCACAGCTGTGACCTCACTTACACAAATGGGTCAATTCTGAGCTCAAAAACAAGTGCCTTTCTGGTGCACAGTGAACGGCTTCTTGGCTGAATATACAGGGGAATCTGCATCAAAACTACTGTGATGTTTGCAAAGCCCATCAGCGGTATGTGCCATTTTCCTTGTTCCTCCATTCAAAGAAACTCTATACTGGCTTTCCAAAGCAAGACAAAAGGAAAAAATGCCCTGTTTAGGATAGCTTTCAGCTGTATATGTACATATGTGGGGTGGGGTGTGGGCACATATATGTATATAGGAAAGACTTTCCTTCAGTGGTGAATGGGAGCTTAGACTGTGCTGACTCATAGGCTACAGATGAACTGAGAAGTTATTAGACTCTTCTTTCACCCAGACAAATCCAACTTCACAACTTGTTCACTGGTATGTGTGTAGAGTAAAACATAGTTTAACATTGCTACCTGGGCACATATCTGTGCAGAAGGAGAAGCCAGAACACTAAAGCAAAGGGTCTAAAGCAGGTGGCAGTGTGTTATGCCAGTATCCCATTCCTGAACAGTGTTTGTCAATCCCAAACCACATGTGGTCTTCACCACCACAGTGTCTGAATATTTGTGCATCAAAATGTGACAAGGCTTCTGCAACCTCTCTGGGTCAGTCACTTTTCCTGCACACCGACACCCAATGCATACACAGAAGAAAACATACAAGTGCTTGTAAACTGAATAAACATCATCTAGCACATCCTTCATACAAAAATCACCCTCTTCTTTGTTAAGTCACTGTTTCTCTTTCATCACAGGGAAGACTGACATTTTCTGAATAATAAATATAAAGCATTTTGCAAGTGGGAAGAAAATGGCATCAGATAAAAACTCTTGGTTGAACAACTGATTTCTCTTATCCTTCTGCTGCTCTTTCTTTCCATTACCATTTTTACCCTGTCATTATAGTCTGAAGGTGAGGAGAAGAACAGAAGAATAACAAACCCCAAGAGCTTTATCCAAGATGTACGTTGCATCCTGAGACTCCTCATCACAAGTACAAACGAAGTTGATTTCCTGCCATGACAAGGCAGGAAGGTGTGCCAGAGCAGGAAAATGATCTTTTTACAGAGACAACCTTGTCAAAGACAACTTTATTACCAGACACAAAAGCAGGGAGTTAAGAAAACTTTTTTAAAAAAATGGTCAGGTGAAGGGTAGAAGGATAAAGTCAGGACTTAAAAGCATTCCTCAAAAATGTGGCAAATAGATTCTGAATTCTGATCATGTCTGGAGCATCAGCAGGTGACTAATTCATCTTCAGCATGGAAAGAAGGCTTTTTAACACTGTCCATACATAGGAAATATCACTGCTTACAGGAAACACTGGCATACTTCAGTCACTTGGCAATTCTCATCAGGCCATGAAGGTATGTTACTCATGCTCTTATTAACAAAGTTTTTGATACTTCTGCTATGCAGTAAGCAACGAAGACTTCATGTCTCCAGGAGACGCTCCCCCTTATATATGTCGTGCAAAGCGAGAGACTGTAATATCTTAAATTTTATTCCAGGTTTGTCTGATAAGTGGGCGGCAATAGTTAAAGGCCAATTTGTGCTTTTCCATCATGCTGTCTAGACATATTTGCAAGCTCTACTTTGCTTTAAAGAGGAAAGGGTATATCATATATTACACAATAATGGGTTATTTTTACTTGTAATGCATTAAGAGGCTGTTTTCAATCAGAAACCATTTGATATGAGGGTATGTTCTGGACAATAAATGGAAAAAGTGGAGCATATCCTTTTTTTTTCCTTTTTTCACTCAGCAGACAATACCCATAGTTTCCATATAGACAGGAAATGGCTTAGGTTTATATATAGAAATACAGTGTATTTTATATGCGTACATCATGTATTGATTTATTTGAAAACTATCACTTTATAATCAGTTGAAGCTGCAAAACTGATACGCACCTATGTAAATACTCTAGTACAGCCCAAAAAAGACAAATCTGGAAACTTTAAGAGAGATTCCTTCCCACCAGACTCAGAAGACGTGACATGCCTGGTGTGAGGGTCATGTGCCGTTCATCAGTCACTCAGAGCTGCCAAGTCTACTCTGTTCAACATCTGTGTGTCGTAACTGATGGTCCCACTTGGCTCCCACAAGATCTTCTCAAAGGTGTATCTTCTTACCTCCTCTTCATCCCACCACTCCTAATGGTATTCTTTGCTCTTAGTGGCACTGGTACTTAGCAGGTCTGGCTCTGGAGCCCAATTTGATTTAGGGTTGTGTGAGTCCCCAGTCACTTGCTGGGGTCCTGGCTACCTGACATTTCTTTTGGCTGGGGCCATCCACTGTTTTCTTCTGTCCTGGGATCTGGAGAAGTGCCCTGCATTTCTTAGGAGTGGGGCATCTCCATAGCACAGCAGTCTTCTGCAGGCAGGGCCATGTACCATCTGTGGCCAGCCTTTCTCTGGTGGAGCGACACATAAAATGACTCTTGTGTGAGAGTGACAGTTCTGAGGCAGCAGCTTAGTTTTGGGTTTGGTGTTGTTTTTTTTCTTTCTCTCTCTGCACCAGCAGTTTCTTGAGGACACAGATGTTGGCATGGTAGTGGGCTACTCCTGGCTTGCTGGAGTTTAGGGTGCTTAAGCAATTAAAGAACCTCTGCTTTACCAGAACTCTTCTGCAGTTTGACAGAGTTAAGTCACTTTTTGACTCCATCTTCTTGCAGAAGGTATTTAAATTGTTTTAAGATGATTTGCCACTCAGCTGAGAGATCAGGGGTTAGGAAGGCTAGGAGTTACGTGTTTAAACCTTCAATTTGGATGAATTCTTGCTCACCAGACTATGATCCACAGTCAGGAATTATGGTCAGATTATTTAATACATTAGCAAAAGTGAATTTGATGGACACAGTCACCAGCTGGACTGTGATCTGATAAGGCTGTCTGTAATAGGCCAGAACAAATATACTTGTTTCTTTCAGGCACTGTAAGCAGATCTGTGTTTATTTTATTCCAAAGCGCGCTTTTTTTTCCCCTGTGCTGCCAACATGTAATCTTTCACTTGACTTAATATGTGTTGAATTTTGTTTGTTTACTTGTTTTTACATATGCTAAAACGCTTAATACAATTCTTCAGTCTTGTCAGTCATGTTATGCAGATGAACAAACTTCTCTGGTGTTCCATTTTAGATATCTTAAGACCCACATGGCCTTTCTCTTTTTAATATAATTTTTTCCCCAACTGTTTTTTAATGAAGGAAGGAAGGAAAAAGTACAGAGAGAGAACTAGGCTACTTCCAGTTGCAACCATTAATGGCCATACTAGGCTAAGTTTCACAAATCCTGTTAGAGATAAGAAAATAAATATCTCTCTCTACCATGAAGCTGTGGCGTAAGGACTGGAATACTCTCTAAGCCATAAAAGTTGAACTTGGAGTGAGGAGAACTCCAGCCGTCACCTTGCATTTTTCATTTGTTACAGGCCATCTGTGTGCATCATCAGGGATCTCAGGAAAATATTACTCAGCTGTCTTTTATCTCTGTCTAGTCTAGCTGGAGCGTGGGTAGCAGAACACAAAGAAACAGGTTCCTAACTTCAGTCTGGTGATAAAAGATGCTGGTAACCTAATAGAAGCAAATGTCTTGTATTGATTACTAATACAGGGTTATAACCCACTGAATCTACTGCACATGGAGCACAGTTTAGAAAACAAATAATGAGTTTCTTCCTTCCTAATAAGCTCTTTATTACTTGTTGAAGTGGAATGTGAGAGTAGAAAGTACAGCTCAGGTATCAAAAAGAAGTGGTGATGACGGGTTGAGGGGGGTCACTTGTGAAAACAGTGGAAATCAAATCAATTAGACCTGTCAGCTGGAAAGCATCATGGGGAATTAACACTTGTTTGTCTGGATTCCTGCAGCCTGAGCAAAAGTGCAGGAAAAATGTATTTGGGTAACAAAGAAATTGCTGTATGAAAATTACAGTTTAACTAAAAAGAAAAAAAAAACAAAGAAAAGGGTTGTGTAAGACTTACATCCACAGACAAATGAAATAAGTAAATAGGCTAAAACTTTAAAAACGGTGACATGCTTTTAACCTTTAAAAGAAAATGTACCTGCACAGCAACAATGGACAGAGGTTAAGGTACCACCTCTGTAAACTTTAGGGCTCATAAAGAACAGAACCTGGCAGGGCGCTGCTGAAAGTGGTGAGATTTTGCCTGGTTGCCATGAAACTGAAATTACAGCTACTGGCATAAATTGAAAAGGCATGCAAAAAATCCAGGGAATATTTGGATCATGGGGCTACAAAGGAGGGAAACCTTGGGGGCAGAGGCATCCAGGAGTCTTTGGATCTCAATCTCCTTTCTGGTTTATTTTGTTTTCTCTCACTTCAAGGTTGAACTGTACTGAAAGGCCCTTCCTTCTACTGCAAAAGAATCAGGTTTTTTTCATATCACACTCCAGGAGAGCAAAGATGGTGCCAGGGCAGCTACAACTACAGCTTCTACTGGATCAGTGCCTGACTGAGGAAAGCAGGAATTCAGGACTATGGTCTCCAAGGTCTCTGACTAAACTCATTAAAACTTGGACACAAATATTAAGTGGTGAGATGCATTGGCCCCCATCCTCTCTTCTCCCCTAACTCTGGCAGGCACCAAGGAGTGCTCCCCAGCCCCTGCTCCTGAGGCTTCCTGAGGGGTGACCACCCCAGGAACAGGGCAAGGATGCCCTCTGGCATCAACCTGGACTATGCAGGACACAGAAAAGGTTACCAAGGGGCTCAAGGTTGCCCACATACAAATTCAAGCCCCAGACTGCCAGATAGGCTGATTTCACGGGTGCTTTTTTTATCACTTGGTTATTGCTTGGTTAATTCATGCAGGTTCAACTGAAAGACCCCAAAGACCCAAGAAATATTGTAGGAGTAAGTAAGAGGGTGAAAATATTTCAACAACTTTCACTTATGCTGAAATAGATGAGGCTAATTAATTACTTTTTTATCTTTTTGATTTATATGTACCATTACTGATTTGTAACTGCTGTTTTTCGATGGGAAATGGCTGAAGTAGCACGTGAAGTCTGACTGGATTCCAGAATAACAAAAGCAATTGTTCTTCCCTTGTTCTTGTGTTTTATATACTGACTACATGTACACATTCTTGGCACACTCCACAATTTTTACAGTACAAAATTTTTAATGCAATTAGAAAAAGAAACAATTTCAAAGGACAGGAACAAATTAAAGGAATGGCTTGAAGGCACAATCACAAATAGGTTAGTACTTTTCATGCAGGGGGAAGTACCTCAGGAAAAATATTTCTTCTGACTGTCTAGCAGCTTTTGAATCACTCTGTATTTCAAGTATCTTGGCCATTTCAAGCTGTAGTTTGAATTATTTTATTTGTATAACTCTGTATAAACTTTTGGGGTTTTTTGGCTATACTTAGGTGAAATAATAGAAGAGAGAAGTGTTGTTTAACTTTTTCCTTGTTCCTTTTTGATGCCTTGTTCCAGGCATCAAAAAACCCTCGTCGCTCCTGCTTTCACATATTTCATTTTATAGTGAAGCTGGGATATTAAGTCAACCAACTTACACATTTCAGTGCAAGTAAAATATAACAGAGCAAGGGCTGACTTGTGGCCCTTTACAGATCAGTGGTAGGAAAGGTGTGGAAAGCTATTTGGAGCTCCCCTGCTCTCCTCTGTTAACACATGCATGTTTCCTTAAGGAAGTGGTGATTACACCTTGTTGTTGGCAGTGCAAAGCTTAGTAAATCTTTACATTTTCACTATGGAAGAAGGGAATTTCCTCTTACTTCTGTGGGCAGCCAGCCAGTGAAAGGTGATGGGAAATACATGACATCCTGTTCTGCCTACCTTCCATCTTTCCTGTTCACAGACACATTTTGAGCCTGACATGCAGGTGTAATTAAAAACAGGCTGATGCCATGCACAGCTCAGCAGATGCACACAAAATTAGTACCTGCTGTGAACCTGAGTACATTGGCTTTTATGAAACAGCCAGGCATTTGCAAATAGTCTCTTGTAACTGCAATAACATCAACATAAGAATAAAGTGGATCGTGTGACTTTCTCTAACAGATCGGCTCAACAGCAAGCACTTTTCTCAGTAGTACTCAAAGTAATATAATGCTAACTATTCATGCTGATGTTTTTCAGAGAAGTTAAGAGTATTGCACCGGTATATTTCATACTTTAAAAAAACCCACCCCTTTTCCTACACTTCCTGGGCTTGCTGCTCATGTAGGCAGCAATGCAGCACCTGCATTCTCCAGCTGGCCACTGCTGTGCACTGGAGCTAGGGCTGGAAAGGGCTGGTGTGCTGATTTTGCGCCTTTGCCATGGTCTTTAAAGATGCCTTTGAGGGGGCCTACTCATTGGAGGCACATATTTGGCATGCCTAACGCAGCTGCTATACCTTCTCTTTTCTAAGGGACCCAAAAAAGGAGAGGGAGATGCAGGCAGGAGGTGCTTGCTCTGCAAGCTACCTTGCCCTGCCCTGCTGCAAGTGATGAGAAACTATTGCCAAGAGGGCATTCTAGGTGGGGAAACACGCCAGAAGAGGCAGGGAGCAGAGGCTGGGGCCATAAAATTTGATGGCAGCAGAGATTTCAACTGCAGTGCTTCACATACATGCCATGGTGGCTCCTCCCTGGCAACTGGCACCAAGAAAAACACAGTTAAAAAAAGATCTGTCTCTTGTCATCTGCCTCACCAGCAGTTCAGGCAGATTTTGTTGCTTTCAACACTGGGGCAATGTTGGCTACTAAAATTCACTCCACTTTAGTTTAGTGATCCCAGACCATGAGTAGGAGCAGTCATTCACCTCAGACGAGTGTAGCATCATAAATCTGTTCAGCTGCACATTTTAGTTCTGTGGTGTCAGACAGGCATAATTAGAGCTCCAGAGTCCAAGTGCCACCACGCTAGTCTTACAGCAGTGCAATTGCCCACGCTTTACGTGAGTCATCTGGTGGGAGAAGAGAATCAGGCCCAACATGTCTGGGCTGAGGGAATGATTTAATCAAACTGCTCCTTCCAGCTCTGACAAGTGTCTTTTTATGCTTCATGGTGTTTGGTTTGAAGTTGCCAGTTGGAATTTTTCACACCTGTGGTTTATTTAAGGCCTTATTCTACTGTAGCTCTCACATTTAAGACAATAAATGTGTCCTGTAGAGCTGTGAAGTATTAGGTGAGGGAGACATTTATGTGCAGGTGACAAGAATAAATGAATGCTACATTTGCTATTACTTCCCAAATACAGATAACTGTTACCCACAACCTCCCAGCTCAGAAAACTGCTGCTAAATGCAGTGAGGAGTGCCTGGTTGAGTCCTTGAAGTATTCAGAGTGTGTGCTCTGGCTATTCATGCGAGTAAAATTTTCATACCATATACAAATATTCCCAAGAAGGATCACATGGGCTGATTGTGTTCATCTGGAAAAGATGACTTCAATTTAATGCCATCACATCTCAGATAAAAAATCACCTAACAGAGAGGAAATTGGAAAATATTTAAAGTTAAAAAAAAATACCCAAAAACCAAACAAGAAGCCTCCATTGAAAAAACGAAACAAAACAAAACAAAACCAAAAAAGAGGTAGGCAATTCAAGCAGATCACGCTGTAGGAGGACATTGCCATATTTGAAAAAATTGAGTTACGAAGTAACCTAAAATCATTTCAGACAGTAGAGATGGTACAGTGAGTTTATCAAGATCTTAATCTACAGGTAAGCAGAAAAGGAATTTTTTTAAGCATCAGAAATTATTGGAGTTTGTTAATCATTCATTTTCAAAACTCCTGGCTTCCTCCAGAAGTTTAAGGTTAACCAAGGAATAAGCAACTGTATCTATTTGAATTACATTACTGCAGACATAGCAGAACTTCCCTTGTCATGGACAGCAAGAGCCTAGCATATCCAACTTCCATTCTCAGCTGTAACAATACAAACCAACTATTCAAAAAATAGATAAATAAAAAAAAAGAAAGAAAAATATTATATATTATCTTGCTATAGCATCTTCTTTTAAGGCATTCTATTCAGAACAGCTATAGTTCCTAACACTTTCCATCAGTATCCCACTCATCTCACTTGCACTATCAAGATAAATGCTTTTTAGGTGCACAGGGTTGAACCTTGCATTTAAACAGGCTGTAATCTCCATGGCCAGAGATACCATGAATAATTGAAATACCAGAGAACAAATAGTTTCACAAGCCATGTTTTGCCTTAAATAATCAGAGCACCTGGTAGATCGACATAGAGTTAATTAATTTGCTATTTGTTTGCTCCATTGCATAATTAACTATTTAATTTCTTTGCCCTCTGGATTTGCTCACTAATTAATTATCCCTTGCTAATTAACTGATCAGCTGCTTCTACTTCTTCTTGGTTTTCTAGCCACCATGTTTACCTTCTAATTTATTGTATCAGCCCTCTTTCCTTTTCTGTATCTTCCCAATTTCCATTCCCTTTTTTTTTCTTTTTTCTTTTTTTTTTTTTTTCTGCCTGTGCTGTTACACACTCTCCTGCCTCAGCTCTGAGCCAGCCCAGCCTCCATCAGGGCACAACAGCCACTTCCAGACATGGTGGACATGATGGCCAGGCACCACAATCAGGTGTTGGAGAAAGGGAGGACCTTGCTGGTGGGGAAGAAGCTATTTGAGGTGTAATGGACCCTGGAGACAGTACTGTCCTGGTTACAAATAGTTCATTCCCAGTTATTAAGGCAAACATCACTGGAGTGGAGAGACATTATTTAGGACAAACACAGCTTGCAGCTGTTTGAAATAGGAAGGATTTAATGACTTAGGGACTTGCTGTCCCTAAGACAGAAACTGCTCACTGGTTGGTGTCTTAAACCTACTGTTAATTTGTCATGGCATCCTGCAGGTTGCCAAAAAGCAGTGCTGTATGCATAATATAACCCAAAATTTTCTAGGAAATTAGATCTTGTGGGTACAAGCAAATCTTTATAGTCTTAAATAAATAACTACTGCCTAGAATAGAGATTGTTTTCCTCTCTGTTAAGTACCAATGTGCTCCTTGTCTAATCTGAACTCACTTAACTCTCCCAGAAGTCTTTAATGCTAAATGTACTAAGAATTTTGTATTATTTTTTTTTCTCACAAACTGATTTTGTGAACTTGCTGCAACTTTGTTCAGCCAGCGAGGTTTAGGAGTGCAATGATGACTCTGAATTAAATCTTCTAATGTTAGATTCTTATTATCTAAGTATAGCCAATACGGTTTATTTCTGTGAAAGCTTGTTTGGATTTCCGTCTGCTCCACACTCTTCTGGTTTAGATTTCTCATCTGAATGCTGTCCAGAATCCGGTGCTTATGCTACTATTCACCATATCACTTTTTGCTAATTGCTCCCATATTTGGAGGAGTCACGTGTGCCAAATTGCTGAATTGTGACTACACTTTCAGGCAGCTACTAGCACCTCCCCATAGAGGCAATTAAAACTCCAAAGAGTGCAGGGGCAGGAAAATTGCCTGTGAGAGGCTCTGGGGTCATCCAGCATTCCTTCAGAAATGTACTTCTTGTGCTTTTGACCTTTCTAAAAGAGGGAATATTTTTACTGCGAATTTTTTGTCATCCTTTCAGCAGACTGAAAGACTGTTCCAAATTATCATCACTTGAGATGATCAGGCAATGTTCACGTTGATCGATGGCATGAGAGTAGCAGTTGTGTCTTGACATTGGTTTGGTGAAGGGTTGAAGTAGGCTCTTCATTTTATGTACGTGAGGAACACTGCTGACGTCAGCAGGACTGTGCATGCCTTTGGAGGCAAATATGTAATTGCATGTCTTGATCAATCAAATTATTTTCCTTGAGATTCCCCTACAAGTTGGTAACACTTTTGGAAAGGGAGATTAGTCAACCAGATCACAAAGGCTCTGAAACACAGAGCAGTGGGGTTTAGTTGCTGCTAAAATGTAGTCCTAATTATGGACTCTGCTTTCACAAAACATTGACGTGGTAGAGCTTTTCTCTCCTATTACCAAACAAAAGAAACAAAATCCCTTAATTTAGTAATCTAGGTAACAACAGGTGAACATTGCAGGACTAGGACAGATGACATTTCTGGAAACACAAAGAACCTCCTGTGACTGAAGGATCATCATTAAAAGTAGTAAGGGCAGATTTTTAAAAAATTAGTGCAAACTCTTGGGTTATACAGGAATTCATTTGACTTATATATAATAGAGGAACTGATGGGAAGAAAGAGAAAAGAAAGATTTCTGCCTTGTGCTGATGAGAATCACAGAATAACTCCATGTCCAGTCCTGCATGTCCTCAGTGATCTGGGGAAAGTGTCTCTGAGCCCTGGAGCATCTAGGCCAGGTTGTTTCCCTTCACCCTCCAGAGGAGCCTCCTCTGGCTATGGAGGAAGCCTAGACACCAAAAGTTAAGACGTTCATTTGCTTTAAATGTGCACTGAAAGCATCTCCATATGAAGCCTCACTCATGTTACACCTGGACACATGTTTTTGGACATGTGTCTTCCATTTGAAAACCAGAAGGCTTAAAAATGCTTCTGTGTCTTTGGAGGGGGGAAGGGGATGGAAAGGATGGAGGATGCAGCTTTTCCAGCATCAGGGTCCTTGAACCAGTCCTGCAGTGGCGTCAGGTATCTCTTTCTTTCTCAAGAGCTCATTTTTATGCTGCATTATATTTGCCCAGGCACGTTCCTAGACATAGGGAGCAGCTCAAGCCTGGGAGCAGCCATATCTAAGATGAATTGTTTGCTGCTGCATAAAGAGTGAAGGAAAACTCCAACAGCTCTCGGTATCCATTCACCCTGGAGGTGGGACCAGCAATAGAAAACCTTTCCACAGAGATGAAGAAAACCTTCAGGAAAAAGGGTGGAAGCCATTTTTTCAGCCAAAGTAGTCCACTTCTCCATTTTTAAAACCACTGAGAGGGAGAACAGGATGAGTACTCAGTGACTGATGGGAAGGGTGAAGAACACTTATGGCAGCAGCAATGTCCCTGCTTGCCAGCCAGCAGCTACAGGCTGTCCCCAGGCATCCCTCCGTTAATGGACCACCAAAATTCCTAAGTAGGAGGTCAAGCAGGAGTGACTGAGGTGATGTGAAGAAGTACAGGTGTGCAGTTGTCCCAACAAGACCAGCCTGCCCCAGGCTATCCGTGGCACCATGGTCTGAGTGCAGCCTCAGGGCAGCAGGGAGGGGTTAGTTGCACCTGAGGTTTACGTGTCATTCTCAGAGGTCTTGAAATAACATCTTTTGCAGATTCAGCTCAAATTTGCCAAATACTAGAGATGGTTTGTTGTCTCCAGGACTGTTTTGCTGGTGACAGGATGAAGAGGAACAGGAGTGTTTGAGTGCCCCCACTCCAAAATGGGGCTCCATGTTGTGTCTCCCAGGAGCTTCTGCCACCACCATGGCTGATCCCTTTTGCCTCCCCTGGCCCTATTGAGGAAATGTTGAGGAGCAAGGAACAAGCAAAGATTTGTCTCCTTCAGTGGCTTTGAGACAGCACCTGGCAACATAGTGTAGAGACAGACATGAGCCTTCAGAAAACGTTGGCTCTGGCCCATGGCAAGCACTGAGACCTGCTGGGCAAGGGGTCCAAATGGTGGGTACTGTCCTGAACAGACGTTTCTGGTGTAAGGGGAACCTGGCAGAAAACGTTTTTGTTTTAAATCACTTAAAGATATATTTACTGGGGGAAATAATTCCAGAGAGGGTTGTCTCCGGTTCCTTTGTAGGGGGAGGGCTGTCACACAGGCATAGGGTGATGTTGTGTGTTGTTTCTCCCTGGTTTCTGACAGATGTCTTCCTTGCCTCTTTGCCCTCACTCTTGCTGTCCCCCAGTCATCGGTCTCATGTCTTGCTTTTCCCCACCTCTCCCTGCCGATTCCTTCCTCTTCTGCTACTTTTGTACCATCCAATCAAGGCAGGTGGATTTCTGAACTTTTTCAGGAGAAAATGACCGCTGGCACCAGGCCAGGGACCTCCCTCACCTCTGGCTGCACTCAGTCCCCATCAAGTCTGTGGCGGTGTGTGGGGGGAAGCAGCCAAGTGAAATGCTTCAAGCTGTGAGACATTTTCTGTTTATGTTGCAGGCCAAACCTCTTGGATTTGGACCAGAATGGCCACTTTTGTGGAGGCAGATATATCTGTGGAGAGAAGGAAAATAACACATATCCTGGTCACGCTTTTTTTCCCAGGGAAAACAATAATGCAAAGTAATGCTCTTTCTGCTACAGGCTGTATACTGTCCTGCTTGGCTGGAGCAACAGCTGGGACAGTTGCCATTGTCCCGTAAATAGGGAGCAGCCCTCGGGTGCAAAAAGTCACCTCTGTACAAATGCCATGCTGCTTCAGATTTTCCTTTTCAGGGGGCAGATTACTCAGAAGAAAGTAACAAGGCAAGCCCGGTGTCATGTGGAATAGCTGAAATTCCTCAAGTTCCTTTTTGCCAGGATTTCAAGCTGTGAAAGACACATGATCTCCACTGCTCGAGCCTCTAACTGAGGATTTTCCCCAACAAAGATGAATAGGTAGCTGTATAATTTTTCTTCTATTTTTTTTCTACATCTGTCAAAAGCCATAGCAGATTCTGAGTTAAATCGTTATCAGGACCTGCATTTGGAAGCAGTAACCTCAGATGGGGTTTATCAAAAGACGTATGTTACTTCCTATCCTCAGGAACTGATCTGGCCTTCGATTGCTTTTAGAGAAAAGTACAATTAATTCAAATTCTAGCTCATTTTCTGCCATTCATATGTCACAGCACTCCTTGAAACCCCGGGTTGGGGTCCAGTGGCCTCAAACCTGTTATTGCTGTATTTGGTCTCAGTCAGGGGCCAGTAACAAGCTGCATCTATAAATCTCTCTTGTATGTCTGTAGCAGGAGTGGCTGCCTGTTTTCATATTGATAGATAATGAAGTTTAAGTACTGAACAGCTTCATGCTGAGATTTGCTGATTCATTAGAAGTTGATGAGATGGGGAAAGGAGAAGCTTTACTCCTTGCTACACTGGTGATTTGCTAGTAGTCCAGCCCAGTCCGTCAGAGGGCACCCAGTTAACTGAAGAGGCATTGACATTTTGGGAGAGGAGAGGGTTTTCAATAAACTGTGGAAAGGAGTGTTGAAACTGCCTCAAACAAAGTTAGAGAACAACAGCCTTTGGGGAAGGGGTATGAAGATTTGAATCGGAAAAAACACACTGTAGGAGGCACAAAAGGAACACAGTGTAAATAAAAGTTTTGTTTTACTGAGAAGGCCCAATGACTTTGATATTCTTGAAAGAAAACTAGGTGTAATTAGTTTTCATTTGTCTGTCACGCATGGCTTTATAAACCTTTGCAATTCTTGTTATCTATTCCAGGTTTGTTTTTTTTTTTTTTTTAAGTAAATACCTTTACTGAACTTAAGATCAGCATTAATTTCTCGCTAATCAGTTAGCAAAGACACAGAAATCCTTCTCACTGTGTGTCTGGAGCACTCAGACAAAGAGCCAACACCTCTGCAAGTATTTCTGTGATATCCAAGGTCTCCAATTTATATAGCTCTGCTTCCCAGGTGAGCTTGAGAGCTGATAGTACAGGAACAAGAAGGGAAGAAGTATTTCTTGGCTACCCCATGCTAATGCAGAAACACTGCAGGGCAGTAAGGAATATGGCTACATCTACAGAAAGTTTGCCACAGATTTCCCTTGGGTCCACAGTCTGTCAAGCTCGGTCTGGCTTGTGAACTGGGTGCTTTTGGAGTATGTTTGCCTAGCATGAATGACCAAGTCAGCAATATGCTGCTACCAGCTCAGCCATGGCAGCTGCCTGGGAGTGCAGGCTGAGCCTGCTTGCCTGTGTAAAAATAGGACAGGTAAAAGCAAAAGGTACTATGATGCTAGTGCAGCTTATTTCATTTTTAACGATAGCTTTGAAAGCAGCCAATTACTGCAAGTGAAAAGCGACTTTATCACCTCCATTTGACTTTCTTTTTCTTCGGATGTAGGTATGTACAGCTTTGTGTTATTGCCTTAGTTTTGGAGATGAGGAAGAAAAACAGAGAAGAAATGTCACTTGTCCCTGATGATACAGCCATTGTCAGGCCCATGAGGGGGGCCTCTGAAATGCCTTGCTCTTAGCCTTGTTCTCATTCCTCTGGGTTACAAAGACGTGACAGATACAGTACATGTTCTGTTCTTACATTCTGCGTAGCAAAATCAGACAATTAGGAATACTCTTTGAATATAGATACTGAGTAAGCCAGACATATACTTTCTGCTCTTTTCTTTATTTTTTTAATGAAAAAAGTGTTTGTTTAAACCCTGAGATAAATCCTGGTTATCTACCACCAGGTTAAATCTGATTTGATTTCCTCAGTTCTTCTCTGTGAAAGTTTTTTTTTTTTTTTTCTCCTCAGCTTGTATTACATTGGATAACAGTAGAATTACTATCACATAATGTTAGTCTAAAAATACATGTACCATTATTATTATCAAATAGAGATAAGTATGCATTGCCAAGTGAAAAGAAAGCTGTGAAATATTATGCCATGTACAAGCATTTTTTTTCATGATCTTCCAGAACATGAAGGATAGACATGGGCTGCCAGATACTCAGTTCTGAAGGATAAATGCAACTGTGGTTTCCATAGTTATGCAAGGTTTTCTATAGCACCCATCACCATGGTATCTAAGCATCTGTTGCTGCTGCTGCTGCACACTTTAGTCTATGGTGTACTGAAGAGAATTAACTGAAATAAATAAATAGAAAGTCCTTGAGTCTGGCCACTCTTAGTGTGGAGTCACTTGGGCCAGGTTCATTTTTCAAAATAGGTTGTTAATTTGTCTTTTCAGACTCCCCAGTTGTTAAGCTTCTTGTTTTGGTGAGACCTTACTGTAAGGGCATCTCTTGAGTTAAGGTTCAGTGGCTTGGCCAGTGCCTCTCCTATAGACCAGGGCATACAGCTGTTCAGGACATGAGCACTGGGCACAATGGAGACCATGAACAAGATCCACAGCTATGCACTGAGCCAGGCTGCTCCACTCAATCTCACTGGCTTCTTCAGGACCTGTGGATCCTAAATCCTGCCCACCTCTTTTGCTATACGCCAGACAAGTTTTCTGGTAGAGTGGTCACAAGAAGACAATTCTTCCTTTGAGAGGATGATCATTCTGCTTAAAGGGAGTCATGTCTTTGGACATGTTGAAACAATGCAATGCTGATAAAATATTAATGAAGTGGTAAAGGAAAGTATCAAAGCTCAGACAGACCCACCATGAAAAGCCACTGGAAATGCACACATACAACTTTGTGTTTGGCATCCATTTTAGAGGTTTTCTTTCCTGGTCTTTCTAGCTAAAGACCTGTTATGCAATTGTAGGCTTTCATCCTCTCTGCATGACAGGAACACTAGGTCTTGGGAATTCAATTTTCCCTTTGCAGTTGAGATCTCTCTTTGGAGATTTATTCAGAATGTTTTTTTTGTCCAGAAGATTTCCTTTATCTTTTATCAAGGAGGTTTAGATCTTTCTTTTACCAGACCATTGTTTTTCCTATCCATTTTAACAACACAAATATTTATTGGGGATGGTCTGATGCAGTTTTTATTGGCTCATATATTAAATAATTGGTGTGCTATCTCATCCTTGGCTATATTCTGTGATGATGCAGATGCTGTCTTTACTTGGAAAGCAGTATCTTAACTCAGAGCAAAGTCTTCCTTTAATGCTAATCCGTACGTTGTATAAGAATATGTACATTGACATCCTACTTTATGCATTTGTATAAAAAGAACCAGGGGTGCAAGCTTATAGTTCAGCTTTGCCTGACACCAGAAACAAGAGTAACTAAAAATCTTGAGGCAGTACCAGGCCCTGAAGTAACCTAGTCCACAAGTCTTCCTCAGAGAGAGATTTAATACACCTCTGCATGAAAATGCCAAGATCAGGTCTTGGAAGGCATAGAGCCACGTCTGTACATCACTGTACTTGCATAGCGCTGAGATAGAGAAACCCTTTCTTTGGTCACTTTTTCACAGATGCTTTAACACTGCACAAACCAGCACTGCCACTAGTAAAGCAGTCCCACTGCCCTGCAGCACATCTTCCTTTTCTCCCACTATTCTTTCGCTTGAGCTGGCACAGACCTTTACACCAAAGCAGTTCAGAGAAGTGACAAAGTCAAAAAACTAACTCGTACAGATACTTCACTCTAAACCTGCCCTGTGCCCTGCTCCAGTTCATGGTACACTTGTGCTTAAGAAAGGAGATGGTATTAGGTAAAAACCTCACAGCTGGACTGGAAAGCATAATTTCTCTTGACATGAGCCCTGGCTAATTCCTGGTTTAATCGAATCATGAAATTGTGGCATTAAGGAAGAGTTAACTAGCTTGTGAATGCTGAGACAGGTAGGGTACTGACCCCACTAATTGCTGAAACAGCTCAGGTGTTTCCTCATTACACTCCGTTGTGCGAATCCATCTTCCTGTGGATCTGTCACATAGCCTGTCTTGAGTCCCAGTGCTCCAGTCTTTTCATCCATGGCTTGCAAATTAGCTGCAGGACTTCAGGGGATGGTTCCTTAACCAGCTCTTTGAGAAAGGTCTCCATTTTAGGGAAAGGGTGGTTGGGGGGAGAGGGGGGACAGAATTTCAGCAAGTATTTGTAGTACCGGGTATCTTAGCTGACCTATTTCCTCTAGGTTTCTCAGTACATTGTCACTGCTTAAATAAAGCCTCATTAGGGGAGGTGGCCCCTTTTTCTGATTGCAATGTTAAATTTTGTATTCACAGGCTCCTTTAATGTTTTCTGCAGTTCCTAAAAATATCTGGCTGAATTTGGGGCAGCAAAGGGAATTCTGAAATGCTCCCTCCTCAGTCTGCACTAGCAAATATTGTAAAAATCAGATTCTAAAACTTCCTATAAACTCAGATGTTTCGAGAAAAGCCTGGAGCTTCTGCTCACAGTGAAGTGGGTGGATGCCCTGCAAGAGCAGCGTTTACTGTACAATAAAACAGTCAACGTGTCTTGTGTAATTAGCATGAGTCTTTATTACAGGAATATCTACAGAGCTGACAGTTTAGGCCAGGAAAGCCACCCTACCCCACGCACACACATGCACACATGAGCAAACATGAGGGCTAAGAGGATGCACCAAAATAGCATTCCGCAACAGCTAAAAACACGCTTCCTTTTCTTTCGCCCACCACAAGGCTGGAGGTGGCTGGTTTTGTGGGACAAACAGAAAGGGGATCCAAGAGACAGATCCCCATCCTTTGTCTGCCTCATCCAGAGTCAGAGACCCAACAGCTGCAGCAGCATGGGCAGTGAGCTGGGGGGCTGCCACCCATCTCTGGGCTCCCCTCACACTGCTTCAGCACTTACACAAAGAGCTGTCAATAGCTGCAACGTCCTCTCCACACACTCACATAGTACTCACATCCCCTGGTTTGTATTGGGAGGGGGCAGGCTCCTTGTTTGCCACTCAAGATCTCATTTGCAACTTGAAAAGAAAATGAGTGGGGGAGAGAGAGAGAGATAGAAAGACAGTATTACAAATTGGCATTTAAATTTGTCAATTAAAACTGCAAAGATTCACTGCCTTGGATTTTTGCTGTATCACTGCCTAGTTATGTTCTTCCAGTGACTGTCCTGCTTTCTTCTGCAGGTTTTGCAACAGCCTCCTATACTTATGCTGCCTTGCAGAGCACCACAGATAATTTTCTGGTTTTTATTAGCTTTCTGAAAACACATGGAGCTGGGCTCCTTCACTTCAGCCCCCTTAAAGTTTAATAGGTTGTCTATTGTAAAGCTAAGTTTTTCATTCATTTGCTCAAACAGGGAATATTTCCTTTGAACAGCAGGCATGTTCTGCTACAAAAATCCCTTTGGGAAAATATGAAGCTTTGAGAAATGTTCTGTCCTCCCTCAAAGAGGTCCCTTCTGAACACAGACAACTTCTACTGCTATTTAACTATCAATAAAACCCCTCTGCTGTACCAGTATCTGCTGAAGTACTAAGCTCTGCAGCAATCCATAACTTCCAGTGAAATGTAAGCAATTAACCTGATTTTAATGTTACACAGGTATGTTACCAACAGTCATCTGTAATTTTTTAACATTCTTCTCAGTGTAAATCACCTCAGAGGCAGGGCAGCCCCATTTCTAAGGAATTTCAACAAATGCTGAGTTAAAAGCCAAAGAGCAGAGAAATAACTTTTAAAAGGAAAATATACCTCAAGATTTATCACTAAAAAAAAAAAAAAANGAGACTAATATGGCAAAAGCCTTCATTTTAATTTAATTCAAAGTGTAAAAAGGTTTCAGTAATATGGCTTCCCAAGAGAAAGACTCCAAAGAAAATTTTTATGAGATCTGTTTAAACTAACTAAATTGCTTAAGATTGCACATGATTAACTAACTATTTCTGCAGATTTGAAGTTTGAAACACATTTTACGTTTGAACCCAAATGTTTCTGTTGCTCAGAGACCACGAAGATGCATGAGATGCAAGCGGGTGCTGGAGTTACTTTCCAAATCCAAAATTCAGGCTTCTGCATTTAGGAACAAAACCTGAAAAGCATTAATCTACATGTTTGGGCTCTCCTACATATGATGCCACCAATGCATGTGCTTGCAACAGCAGCACATGAATTCCCACTCAATGCAGTGTTCCTCTCCCATTGAAGCTGTCCCTGAGGACCTCTCCTGCAATGGGAACAGAGTAGGCCAAGCTCTATTTTCACTGTCACCCTGGCAACTGCTTTCCTCTCCATCCGGATGTCGCATCAAAGAGATGGTTCCTGCCACCTCTCAAGTTTAATACAAGCCCTAAATCTGCTGGGAAATTCTCGTAGCCCTGGCACTGGGGATTGGGGAATATCTTTCCCCACACCTCCCTTTTGAAACTGTTGCATATTTAGCTTTCATGCAAAGAAAACCAAGAAAATATGGACTACCTATAATTTAAAAAAATCAGAATTTAATAGGATTTTTTTTTTTTTTTTTTTGTGATTCTGAGTTTATCTCTGGATATTGGGATGCCCAAGGTTAGCAGTACTGCCCACAGTTTAGCCCAGAAATTTGTGTTTCTGCAGCTGATAAGTGAAATAGACTTTCCATGTATATTTTTGGACCATATATAAGGAGGCTTCCAATGGGAGGCTGGGTAGGTCACCCAGAACAGTGACTGCTTGCTCCCCTTGCCCATGCCCGCCTAAATCACTTCTGCTCCTCCAGCTTTAGGTAGCCCACCCACCCACACCATGTCCTAGTGCTGAGCATCCTCAGCTCTCGCTTCTCATGCACACATGGCAGCAGCAGCAGTAACATTATCTGCAGGAAGGTGAGAAGAGAGGGATTTCCACTGGCATTTTATTTTATGTTTATCTTGTACCACTTTATTTTTTGTGTTACTGATGCTTCTGAGGTCTCAGTCTCGGAGTATCTCTTGTTTATAGAGTCACTCAAGCTGGAACTTCACATAAAATCATACAAAACACTAGGAATAATTCCAGGTCAATCAAAACCAGAAAGATCTTCCCACATAATTTTCTTTCTGAGGCCAGAGCTGCACATTGTGGGGACATATGGCCTCTTCTAGAGGTGAATATAAAAGCTGTCCAACGCGCATGCCTTAAAGCACTTTCCACCCAAGTTCCTCACAGTGTTTTGACCTGATTAAGTATTATAATGCCCATTTCAAAAACAGAGAACCTGTGGCCTGTGAGGCTTCCTGCAGTCACACAAATTGTCTAAGATACACTCAAGCCTGCAAGAAAATACTGTATGCCTTCAGTTTTGGCTTTTTTAAAAGATTAAAATTGGGACCATAACTTAGGGAAAGTAGTTATTCTCCCACAATGTCAATGAAATGCTTCTGAAGTTCACCACTGAATCCACGGTTTCACATCCACCACTACTGGCAGAGGAAACCAGTAACTACGAAAAACTTTAAGAAACTAAACAATGCCAGAGGCTGGAAAGCAGGATGTATGTTTCTTGCTACCTGTTTAGGGTGGTGGCTGGTGAGAAAAGTTCTTCTTTTTCAATCAACCATGATCTCTCCCCAAGTTGCCAGTGCCTAGGAAAGGAAAGCTAGTACCCAGCTTCTACACATCCACCACTGTTAGTCCAAAGCTCTGAAGCTGCTTTTTCATAACCTAAGAGACATGCAGAAGCATGCCAAAAGCAAAGTGGATGAAGGAGGATGTGTCAGACACCTGAAAGTAACTAGCAGGTGCCCAGCTGGTGGTGACTTGTGCTAATGGTCACATGAGAGGGAGCTTGTGCTGAGAAGTCCTACCTCTGTGTTCCTTGTCAGGGGCAGTGTTTTGGGCCACCAGAATAAGTAAGCCTTATAGTAGGTACATCTAAGAGGCTTGATCTACATCCAAGCTTTGCATGACCATGGAGGAGTCTCATCTCCCACCCAGTCATGGAATTTGAATGTGAGTGGACACAGATTCAGCTACAAGTGCTGTTCTAGACCAAAATTTCACCACTGTCTCAGTTCTGGCAAAAGAAAAAGACATAATTTTCTTTTAGTGAACCAAATAGAATTTGAGTGGAAGAGGAGATAAAAAGTCAGCATTCCCTTAAAATTATTGAAAAAGTCCTAAATCCACAAAGGTGTTTTCCATTTAATATTATATTTACGATGCATGACAAAAACCCTCTTCACTATAAGCTCACTGATACAGCCGCTCCAGATTAACACTGATATAGCTGAAATCTGTATCCCACCCATGTGAGAAATCTGTAATTAACAGGTGGGAGATCACACGCGGTTGTGTGGAAAATGTATATATATTTTAAAAAAAAAGCTGCAACGGAACAGAACTAGTTGATTTCCCGTTCTGGATTCGTTCCCGATAGTACTTTTGCGAAGTTGTGGGTTTTTTTCCTCCTCCAGGCAGATGTTGGTTTCGTGAAGCAGCGCAGTTTCCCCTGGAGTGCACTGCAAAACAGCAGCAGCCGCCTGCCACAAGCTGCTGATCTGCAGGTCACTGCTCCTCCCTGAGTAACCACAACAGCGTGGGCAAGAGCTAGCAGCATCCACAGTAAGATGTGCCACTCCTTTATGTGGCTTCAATGCTGGAGGTGGACAACATGTGGAGGGACATAAGGAAGCCCATTTTCTTTTGAGCAGAGGCAGCTGGAAGCAGGCACTGAAGGGAGAGGAGGTTTCTGAAGTGCTGTGGTCCCACAAACCCACTGAATGTCTCACAGTACTGGGATTACACAAAATGTAAAGAAGGAGAAAATAAGTGGAAAAACAGAAAGACTAAAAGGTCTGTCAGATCTGACAGTCTACAAATATGGGAGACAACTGGAAGAAATGTAAACCATACTTCACTCCATGTCTGCAAGCAATGAGTGCTAGTGAAAAAGGACACAGATCTGGCTCCTGACAGTAAGTGGGTCTGATACCTTTGATGTGTTTAACAGTTTCCAGTTTTCTCAGGCAGAAGAGGATAGCAGAAATTTAGCAATCCCATATTCCCATCACAGTGAAACATGTAAGATGTTTATAACACATTTGTAACACGAAGGTACAAAAATGAAGATGAGGTTACTGATCTAATGACTAATCTTGTAACAGGGGTTGGTGAGGGGATTGCAATTCACACACATGGGAAAAAACCCAACTTCAGGCGCAGCTGAGAGAGCCAACGTCACCTTGAAGAGAGGATGTCCAACAGCGGAGCTACCAGGAACCACAGATGGGAAGGGACAGTGCTCTGCTGATGTCTCCGTGCTCAAGGAACCACACCACCACCACGTCTGTGCAGCTCAAAGGCACCCACAGCTCGGCGTCAGATGGTTCTGAACACAGCACAGGCTGTTAGTAGGTGTAGTGACTGGGCTGACCATAAGGGTCTCTAACTGCCTATATTAAAACCATATATACAGTTTGTTAGGCATTTGGTTTTAGGAATAAAAATGAACAGTGGGGAATTTTTCCTGTGAGGGACCTGGTTTCAGGGACAGGGGGCCAGTCAAGCACTCACAGGCTTCTTGCATCTCTTGTTCTCTCTGTGGGTTCTGCTCCCCTTTTCCCTTCAAGAGAGGGTGTACCTTGCAGTTTGGGAGATATTGCTGTAGGGTAGAAACTGGAAGGTAGGCGAGGAGCTGGAGGCTGCTACAGGGAGTGTTTTATTTTGACAGAGTATGAAAAAATGGAGCAATCTGCAGTAATGGCAAAGGAAAGTTTTGTTTTGTTTTGCTTTTTGCTCTGTGCAACTCTTCTGCTGTTTCATTCAATTCCCAACCTCTCCCTCTCCAGTATTGCTCCATCCCTCCTCAGCCAGACCCTTATGCCTCCCACTCACACGTTTGCTAAGGATTAATTATTTCCTTTGCACTCATCCTTGCCAACCCTGGCCTTCCCCCCATGCTTTCCTGAGCTCCTTCACCTCTGCACAACCCAGCTCCTGCTCACTTAGAAATCCCCCATTTGGGAGCAAACAAACCTCTATCCAACCATTTTTTCTTCCCCTCCCCCAGGGCAAACCACCAACCCAACCTTGGAGCCAGACAGTCAAGACCCTTCCTTGACCTTGACACCGAGTGTATCCTGCCACGTCACCAAGAAAGCCTCACATCCTTGCCATCTGTTGCACCTGGTCTCAGAAACCCCTTTATTTCTTGTGCTGGCCCTGAAAAATGGAAGGAAGCAGCAGGAGACCCTATGACCGGCCTTTATCAGATCAACTTGATCTATTCAGAAGCCGACACACTCTGTGTCTGGGTGGCCCAAAGCCTCATGGAGATGCCCGGGGGGATGCAACCAAGCTGCCCCAAAGTACTATGGTGACCCAGACAGCTGTGCTGGTAGTCGTCCAGTGCTGATCACAGTGCAGCTTGCAGAATACTTTCCACCACCAGCCTGCCCCAATGCCCAGAGTTTGGCTAGCTGCAGTTCTGGCTTAATTTCTGGCACTTAGTCCACCACCTGTAATGAACAAACTGCAGTGCAGCTACATAAAATACATCTCATGTGCAGGGGAAGCCTGGAAGGCAGGAGAGGGGAAAACACAAATCATCCAGGCGCAGAGAGGAAGAGATAATGAGGAAAGTAGGTTTTGATAATCCCCCCCTCCCCCCCCAAAAGAACACCTACACCTTACCCACGACAGGAGTGTCAACAGTCATATCAGCTATCACATATCACATCAGAACTTGGGGTTTTGAGAGGTGGGATTTTTGTATGGTTTCTTTTTTTCCTTTTTAAAGAAAGTGTTACTCCATCTCACTAGCTGAAATTTAAGGAGCCTCCTGAGAAAGGGGTATCCCCTCTGCTGCCATCCACTATGAATACGTTCATTTAAAGACGAAACAAATGTGTTTATCTTTGAAATGACTATGAGGCTGGTAGCTGGAAGAGCTGTTGGCATTTAAAATGCGGTGACTTTGTGAAGTGTGAAAGATGCATATATACAACG
Source organism: Thinocorus orbignyianus (assembly GCA_013400375.1). Classification (NCBI taxonomy): domain Eukaryota; kingdom Metazoa; phylum Chordata; class Aves; order Ciconiiformes; family Thinocoridae; genus Thinocorus; species Thinocorus orbignyianus. The sequence goes on from VXBW01003499.1 coordinate 423,462, forward strand.
CATAGTAGCGAAGCAGACTATTTTCTCCTTATTAGGAGGATTTCCTCTTTTTTCCTGCCGTTCAGAGCCACGCATCACCGGGAAAGCGGGTACTGATAGTGTTCTTCCTTTTGCGTCCCGAAACGCAGGAGGGTGTTTGCCTACACATGCAAGCTCAGAAGCAAGACTTGTGTATTTTGTATAGGAAGCTGCTTTTGTTTGCTGCCAGTGGGATACACAATGTGCTCTCTACGGGGGATCAAGATGTAGGGCTGTGCAAACACCGAGCAGCAATACCTTACGTAACTGGCCTTGGGGGAGAGTTATGTTTATGAGGAGAAACAGTTGTGCCAGGAAAGGTAAAACACAAGAGGTGATGTAGAATTCGTGGAAGAAAACAAGAGGTCGGTGGAGAAAAAAAAAAAAAAAGCAGACTATTGTTGCAGATTATCACCAGGCAGACCACTCCAAGGAAAACAGCCGCAGAACTATGACTGCGGACTCATAGTCGATTTGTTGGTTATTGCAGTGCCTGCATCCATCGCCCTTCCCTCGTGGGAGATTCAACCTGTCTGCTGGCAGCAGGCATGTGGGATGGCTCATCTGACACTCGTGGTGTCACCCTGGTCCCTCAGTCCACAACAGCCTCTCCCATATGGGATTAAAGGAAAGGGATGCTCTTGCAGTGCTGGAGCCAGAACTAGCTTTACCGTAGGGAAAAAGCGCCACTGACTGTGTGGTTTGGGGAAAGGGGGTTACTGTGAGGCTGGTGGAGAGCTTGGGGTGCGCATGGGTCATGCACTGAACCATCAAGGACCAGGGGTGCTTGGGGATCTGCTAATGCACCCATGCTCCTCTCCAGGGGACTGCCTGGATGTGGGATGAGGACAAAGCACAGTGGGCTGTCCCCAGAGGGCTGGTTGGGATCTCTCCACTCCTGTGAAAAGCACTGTGGACCTGCAAAAAAACCCTGTAATGGCATGACACGGTCCAAGATTCACACATGCATAAAGGACAAGTTCCCCCTGGATGGCTTGGCAAAGGAAAGGAAAACCCTCTGGAAAGGGGATGAAAGAGTGAAATGGGCTTGTAATTTATTGACAGCCTGAGACTCTGCTTACAAGAAGGTTACTTACTGCTGGTCCTGCTGAGAAATCTGGCCTGTTGTAAGAAGCAACAGCTTTTCTAAACTTGAGTGAAGGAAAGATAGTGACAATATCACCAACCATCCCAGAGAGTCCCTTGAAACTGAGCATTCTCTGGTCCTCCCTGATGCACCAACACCATCTTCTTCCTTTTTAAGCCGTCCTGCTAATACTTATTTCTGGGAAAGTCAGGGATTTCAAGTCACCTCCTCAGAAGTTTTGAAACCACATGGAGACCAAGTACATGAAAGCAGCCTCACCAGCACTATCCATCCAAAAGGAAGAAATGAAAGCCTCCTAGGAAATGAAAACCCTCTCCCTCTGATTCCTTTCTCCAGCATTTGACTAGCACTGCCTTCAAGGACAATGCAGGCGTCTTGGCAATACAGAACATTGTTAGGAGCCGAAGGTCTCAACCAAGACATCAGTAAACATCCAAGCTAAACAAATTTAACATGTTCTTTGACAGAGTACATTATTCCTGCCACTTCAGTGAGGGTCCTTCACCTTCACTGATAGCAAATGTTTGCTGACAATCACTGCAGACTGAGCTTCAACAAAAAGATGGAAAAAGTAATGTAAGCTAGAAGCTGCAGTGAGCTACCATACTGTGTCTGATGTTAAGCAGGGAAATGGGTTTTACTTTTATAGATGTCTTTTGCACTTCAGAAAAGTACTGTAATTGCAGATACAAAACTGAGTAAGAAATAGCAGCTCCGACAGTGTAGACGAAACATTCCCCAAAGCCTGTTACTGGTAGAAAGGCAGTGGCATCACGAGTAGGATAAAAAGGTCAGAAATAACTTTTAGACATTTTCCAATTAAAAAGGAAAACAAAAAGAAAAAAAGAAAAAAAGGAAAAAAAGAAAGCCACTCTAGTCATATTCTGGGGTGAAGCAGAAGTGCAGGTTAGACTAACACCGTATTTGCACCAGGTTGAGAATGTGAATGCCTGACCACTAGGTATCTCCAGAGGAACAAAGTCCAAGACAAACAGCAATGCAGGGCTCCTTTGGCTAGCTCTGCAGCCCTGCTCCCAACCCTGGCCACACCACCCCAATCTGGACCCAGATGCTGCGAAACAGGGAGTGCCACTGTCTTGGGTAAGAAGACTGAAACCTGGACTGAAAGCTCTGTGAAGAGCAGCGGATTTAGAATATCGTCATTGTTGAAATCAACAGAGCTTTGCGGAGGGTTTGAGAACAAGTTAGAAAATACTCCAGATCTGCTTGTATGCTTTCTCTCTGTCTGTGAAAAATGGTCATAAGACCAAAAACCACAGAAAAAACCCCATGCCACTAGCCCCATGGAGAAAAGATGCCTAACCAGGATTTCTAGAAGAAATGGTGAGGCACTGGAACAGGTTGCCCAAAGAAGTTGTGGCTGCCCCATCACTGGGAGTGTTCAAGGCCAAGCTGGATGAGGCTTTGAGCAACCTGCTCTAGTGGGAAGTGTCACTGCCCATGGCAACGGGGTTGGAACTTGATGATCTTTAAGGTCCCTTTGAACTCTAACCATTCTATGATTCTATGATCTGATGATTCTAAGAATTTCCATTAGAGGATAGATTTGAGAGAAATTATTTTGTCTGCTCCTTTGCAGTATGTTTTCTTACATACAGTCTTGTTAAAAAATGAAAATATGGAATTGACATACTTTCCATCTTTCTCATGAAATGTTGTTTTAATAGCACTTATTGAACCAAAATAACTACCTGAAACACTAATTTTAGTCAACTCTATAGAACCTGAATTCAATTTGTAATCACGAAATAATGAAATACTTGATCCCGGATTTTTCACCCTTGCATTTATGCTTGCAAGTGAGACACAACTTGTAATTCTGCTTCAGAAGTATTTAAATCCCTGAGTCTGAAATGGTTTGCAGTTCTGGTTTAAGCGTTTGCAGAATTGGAGCTTAATATACTTCTGAAAACGGATGAATTGGTAACCTGTAAGGAAAAGATATTTGACCTGCAACTGCAGAACAAATTTCAAGCGTGCTGTTCTTTGTAGCATGTAACACTTTCTTCTGGTCAACAAGAGAAAATTCTGCAAGTGCTATTTTTAGAATTTTACCTGGAAATATGGATACTACAGTATTTTTGTCAGAACCTTGACAAAACAGATGTTAAGTTCTCCTTACCACATGATTTTAGATATTTTAGAATGTAATCTGAAGAAATTATGACTTGAAATATATTCATTGATTCTTTAGTAATTTGTAAAACTGTGTGAAAACCATGCAAATATGGCAATGAAATACTAACCGAGAAACTCTAAAACAAAATTTTTGTTAACCTACCAATAAAAATATATAATCATTCTTCCATCTTTTTGAAGCACTGTAAATATATTAATAACTTGTTGGAATTACAAGTTTATTACTAGCTCATTCAAGGCAGAAGGTTATGATGAATAGAGAGAAGTAACTGTTTCCTATACTGACAGGAAAGTTTTTCTCTTAACATCATTACATGATGAAATGGAAAGATAATTTATGTGGTTCTATGGTTTAGTTAAATGATTTATTGTATAGAATATTTTAAGATACTTTATTCCAGTCCAAACAATTTTTGATGCAATTTAACACACTGCATAAGATGCCAACACGTCTTAAAGGGTCAGCTTTCCTTTTGGCATAAATCGCCACAATTTTATCATGTAGACTACTCAATATGAAAAGTAAAAAAAGTATTTGTGTAGGTCTTTGTAAAAAAGAGTGTTTAATTAGCATGTTTTTATCTCCAACTGTACATCTGAGAAAGTACAAATGCAATTATTTTAGAAAGAAGTTAAATGTCAAATGCATTATAATTTATCATAATTTACCTTACCATATATGTTATTGTATCATAGCAGTTCATTATGGAATAATTTTCCAATAATATATATGCTATTCAAAATAATTCAATAATTCACAGTGAAATTTAAAATCCAACTTTTGGAAAAAAAATAATCAAAATCTGCAACAGCAAGTGTGGATTTTTTCATACTTTTCCTTTATAAAATTAAGAAATTATTTGGGTTTCTTTCTTGCTCCTCCTCCCCATACTCAGTAACATCTGTCCTTTTTTTCATTCATACATTCTAACCTCCAGATAAAAACTAACTAACATTAAGGCATGCAAACTGTCAATAACCTTAGGTGGTTTTCGGTGTTAAAAATACTAGATTATGAACACTCTTAAAATCCAGAAATTCCTAGATCAGGAAGCATGCCACACAGGCTGGAAAGAAGGGATGTGCAAGAGAAATGCGAGTATTTTATTGCCCTAGAGTGAGTGGCTGTCCATTTTCAGATCTGTGTCTTGTGTTCTTCGATCTGCACTTTACTCTTTAAATAGAAAAAAAGTCTGAATGTAACCTGAAATTGGTTCAGATCAAAACAGGCCATCTGTGCAAAGCTGCTTGCACTTTGGGAAGGTTCTCCCCCTGTCTCAGCTATCTGGGAGCAGTTCACAGCCTCTTGTGCAAGTTGAGGGGATTCTGCATTCCCTATGCCAAACCAATTCTGCATGAAGCACAATTCGATGAGAGCTTTAAGGATGTTTCAAAAGCAGCAGCAAATCATCTACTTTCCATACACCAGGCTAAGAAAAAATGTTACCTGCTTGCATGCATGATGGTAGTGTGTGGAAGTTGAGGACACGGTACCGTGTGAGCCTTGAGTTGCAGGACTGCTAGCATGCAGGAAGGAGAGATTAATAGAAAGGATTTCCTTTACACATACTGGGCACCAAAAAAACCAAATCTTCAGATGCTAATCTGATTTTGGACTACAATTAAAGAGAAAGGTTACACAAGGGATTTCGTATCTTCACATCAGTCCAAACATTAATTTTGGGTGCCATGTCTATGTCATAACCGAGGGTGAAGTTGGCAGTTCAGGTGACCAAACATCTTTATGTCTTGCAGGAAAGTCTGTTTCTATCAGATGAGGAGCACAGAGAAGTTCCTCATAGCACATATGCTCCCTGAGGCAGTATCAATTCATACTAATGACTATTATAGAATGACTATAATAAAAGTAATGATAAAAAATACTATAATTAATTATCAATTATCTTAACTGTCTTATTTTGCATGGATGCCAAGCTTGTGCCAGGTACTGCACAACACACAACAATCTGGGAAATATCTACTACCCTACTGTAATGCACTTAGCACTATATCAACCCTTATCTTGCCTGAGGAAGTGGCCAACAAGAATGTTCTACTACAGCAGCTAATACACGAGCTATTGCTTTGTTTCAAGTGGAAGGTGCTAGTCTTTTAGCCCTGAAGCGATTGATTTAAAATTCCACTAATCCTGGGTGAGAAATACTGTCACGCACCAATATTGTCCACATAGATTTTGTTAGAATGTCCAGGTAAAATACACAGAAAAGACCACCTGATTTCCAAGCACTCTTACAAGGTCTTAAGCAAACTATTTTAAAATAAGTGTTCTCAAGTATACCAAAATCTCGCTTTCCTCTCTTTTTGGTTTTAAATTGCAGCCAATTATCAACAACAATAAGGGTGGAGGGAGGTGCCAAAAAAGATTCTTTTTGTATCTATACACAAATAAAATAACACTGCATAATACACTGCATGACATTTCCAAGGAGCACTGCCAGAATATTGCAGATTTCCTGATCTCCTCCTGCCTGCACTACTTGACTTCACCTTCAGTGCTTGCAAGCCACCCTTCCTCAGGTTCCGAAGGTAGCTGGTGAGATAATTGTGCCGATGTCCTTCACCAGTCCGTGCTCTTGGCTCACTTTCTTCCTCCACATCCAACTTACTCCATTCACTTTGTCAAAACTTTGCTGTCCAGCTCTAGCTCTGATACCCAGGCAGGAGCCCAGCAGCAGGGTCAGTTCCCACCTCCTCTCCCACTCCTGTGCCTGATTCCACGTTTTCCTCTGCTGATCCTGGCATACAAGGGAAGCAAAGCTGCCAAAGTAAACCCATTAGCTGTTCCTCCTCCCCATGCACCCTGCCATGGTGGTTACCACCTGAGAGCAGACTGTGCTGTTATGTTTCTTCCCCTGCTCATACTCTGCTCAGTTTCATCCACCTGTTTCCAACTCTGAGCATTGCTCCTTACGGATTGCAGCACGTTGTGCCTAAGCACACTGGCAAACACACTGTCAATGAAATGAATGGCTAAATTAGGAAGCTAACAGCTCAGAAGTGGCCACTCAGAAGAGCAGCAACAAAAGCTACCTAAAAAATATATCAGCCTGTAGACCTTCAGCTTTCTTACTTCAATTTGTGTCTTTCCTGACGTCCTTCACTGCAAAAGCGAAATAAGGAAGGAACCATGGTCACTTTTACTTTCCATGTTAACCAAAGTGGTTTGGGATACCTTTTGTTTTCCTGCTTATTAATTATGAGTGGGCTCTCACAGTTTCTGTCCACACACAGTGTTACAGACTTTCCTTCACTGTTGTCGTTGGGACCGAAGCAGCCCCTGCAGACAAGGCAGTGGCAGGAATGGGCTTGCTCTCTTTCTTTGCTGTTGAGAAGCGGGTTTGGGTTCACACTTTCCTCTTGCTTCTTTTTTTGGCATCTTGTGCTACTGCACAGAAAGCCTCAGCAGTGCAGAAATCAGTTTCTCACGAATTTGCATGTCTCATGAAGCTTTATTCCAGCAGGATCCCTTTACTTATGCAGAAAAAAAAAAAAAAAAAAGATGCTGCTGTAGCTAGGCCTTCAGAGGTGTGCATGTACTTCTGTTTTGCCCCAGGCTTCTCATGTGGTTGTAGGAGTGCAGTATCACCATGCCTTACCCCAACGTGTGCAAAGGGAATGTAAGAGCTTTTTTGCACTTCACCCTGGTTCTGTGCATACAAAATATCTGGGACATGCTCTGCTGCCACACCAAGTGCTGTGGAGAGACAGGAGTGCAAGCGTATCACAGGGGCTCGCTGGAAATATTTCCAAAATTCCCAAAAGTCTTGCTAGGTTCAACTAACTTAGTGGTTTCTGAGCATTGCACACAGGCATTTGGGGATGACAAGCTTGACCTGGAGAGCATGGGTTTGACAAAAATGTACCCTCTGAATAGTTCTGCAGTGTGAGCTACCAGGCTTTACATCCCCACACTATTTCTCTTCTGTGGGTGTCAGCCTGGATCCCATGATCCAGAGTCTCCAGCTCCAAGGCAGCATGAATATAATAAATCTTCCAAACTCCACATCTGTGGTAATGAAACCAGAGTCTGAACCGTTTGTAGATGTGAGGGAAAGCTTTCATTCCTCTAATACATATATATGAGTGTGTATGCATATATACCTATGTATGTACCTATATATATGTATACATCTTTATCAACTGAGCTATGAAAATATATTGCAGTGTCCTAAAAAATTTGACATTCGGTGTCTCCCTGGGTGCAAGAATCTTTCTTTTAAAGTTTCAGAAGAATAAAACAGTTCAAATGCATCTCTTTTTTTTTGAGGGGAAATAACAGTAATTTTGATTCCAAACTTCAACATAGCAAAAAGCCTTGACAAAGCAGAAATCCTGAGTCTCCAAAATGTCAAATATGAGTCTCCAAATGCAAGTGAGTCTTTTAAAAGTTTACTGACCACTGCTTTGCCTCCCAATCCCCTGTTTTCTACCCCTTTTAGATAACAGACTGACTTTCGTATTTAGGGCTGAAAGTATAAAGCTGGTCTTTCAACATCACCAGTCTGCGTGATGAATTTGTATTTACTGACCTGGAAAAAAAAAATCCCCGTTACCTTCTGAATCAGCAGTCATTTCAATGCTGTGCAGAACTCACAGAAGTAGATATACAAAATTTAACACCAGCGCAAAGCACACGAATAGCAATCAGAGCAATGAAGAGCTGGAACAAACAGTTTGATGAACCTGAAAGCTTCATTGGAAGAATACTGACAGTCTGTTTGCAAGTGGGAAAACTGCCTGAAACTTCAGAGATTATTTTTTTGGGGGGAGGTTTGTGTAGAGGCTTTTGTTTGTTTTGGATTTCACTACAGAAAAATAATATGTTCGCTTATGTATCTTGCAGTCAAGTTGTACAAGAATGAGAAATGCAAAGCAGTACACAAAACCCAATTAAATGCAGTAAGAGCTTAAATGCAGTTCAATGCAGCAGCTCGCAGTAAGACCTTTGAGACAGTAAATATATGAAGAAAGTTGACAAAACCTAAACAACTCATCTTTTGCGTCAGGGCACTACACAGTGCCCAGTGTGTGATCAAGAAGCACCTCAGAGGAGAAAGAAGTGCATTCCTATACAGAAGTTTTATGCTCAATAACTGGAAGAAAACAGATACTCTCTGGGGTATGTGTAGAGAGGCCATCCATAGCAAGATCCAGACTTAGGACATAGGCTCCAGGACACCAAAGTGTTATAAATAAATAATGTGAAAAATAAATGCAAACTTACTAACATGCAAAACCTGAATACTGTAAACCTTGTAAACCCTGATTAGACCATTCAGCCTCTGAAGTTCTGCTGAGGTTGTGTGTGAGCATGAATTTTCTCTAACTTCCTATTTTGTGGACATCCTCAGAAGAAAAGGGTGAACAGTTGAGGACTTTGGAAGTCAGTGACTTACCGTATTAAAAACACAGCAGGGCAAAAAGATGTAGGTTTGTGCTAGGCTGCTACAGCATCTAATCATCCTTCAAATGTCACATTTCTGTCATGAACAATTCTCCTGTATGAGTGAGTAAAAGAAGTAGGAAGGAACAAATCATTCTAAAAATTCAGTGTGGTTGATGAGGTACCATAATATATTCCTTATGTTTAGTATAAGCAAACAGACATGACATTATACCAACAGAAGGATGATGAAATGCTCCATAAGTAGACACGGGCATGGAAAGTCCACCTGAGAGAAACAGAAGAAAAAATGGAATCACCAAAAACTTGGAGAACAGAGACAGATGGACCCGAAGGTCCCTTCAGTGGGCTTGTACGGGACAGGTCTGGCTGATAAAATTTATAAGTCTTGACTGAATTAAAACAGGGAGGGATTGATTTAAAATTTGCATCCAATGCAAATGGACCCCCAATTTGCAAATGAAACAAAAGCAATGCAGAACCAGGCCCACCTTGTCTACCTTTCTTTTTGGCCGCCTTCTTGTGCCCTTCTTGTAGCCCTTTTACATGAAAAAATTAAGATAACCTTTGGGTACTTTAATTCTGCAACTATTAGAAGCATCTACCCTTTGCTAGGTCTTGACACTGGGAGCTCATTTTTTAGGATGAGTGTGTTCCTCCCTCTCTCCCCTCCACAGCTCCCCATTTCTCTCTTCCTCCCACCTCCCCAAAGCGCAATACTTGTACCTCCCATCTCTGAAAGCATCGCTAAAACTCAACTGTAAAAGGGAAAGGAAGAGGGGGGAAGAAAGAAATGGTTTCCATGGCAAATTTGCAGGATTTAATCTCAGCACAAAAAGAAGAATTTTAACATTCTTTCCCTGTTTTAGAACATGCTAGATAGCAAATGAAATTGTCTGCTGTGTGTTGGCTTCAAGGGTATTGCACTGATTTATGTCCACAGAGGCTTTGTCCCATTATTTTCTTATTTTGTTCTTGTAATCAGAAAGTTACTTATGGCTGCCCTGTGAAGAAGATTAACATAATTTAAACCAAGAGCTGTGTACAAAAGCTACTTAGAAGCCTGTAGAGTTTACTAGGAAATAACCAAGTTTCTAGAGGTTTCCTTCTTCTGAAACTCCCCATTTAAGTACTGATGGCGATGATATCATTTGCTATTTGGTTCTCCCAGGCGATAATGAACACCCTTGTGGAAATCACCCTTTCTTATAATGCTCAAAAAGTCTTTTCTATAGGGGCTGCAAGTATCTCATTTGTTGGCATTGTGACCCAAGACACACTCAGTTTATGAACATAGCAGGACAGACTAGAGTTTCCACTGGAACATCAACAACATCACATTGCTTTTGGCTTCAAACACTTATTTTTTTCCCTAGTATGAATTCAGTCAAATTGATCTGGGAGGAGAGAGCCTTTCTGCCTGGCACCAAGTTTGCACACTCTCTAGTTTTCAAGTACAGATATAAACACATTCAAACAAAGCCTGCAAGTGATCAAAGATGATTAAATAAATGGACTTTTTGTCTTCTGTTTTTTTCAGCCTGGTAGCTGTTCTCAAATGTGCTTGATAAATAGCTCCAGTCTCAACCGTTGGCTCCACCTTCTTCTGTGATTCATATAACTTCAGTGGAGATAGCAAGCAGTAAATCTTCTAGATACATTTCCAAAAAATCAACATCCGTACTGTGAATAAAACCACCTCTATACTTTACTGACACAATTCCTAGCATAGTACACCTTTCCTTGAGACACTAGGACACACTAGGGAAAAAAAAATCTCAGTTTGCATTTAATTTATGTAAGTGAAACAAGGTGTTTGACTTCTGGTTTTCAGTTGGATTGCTCCTGTTATCTGGAAGGACTTATATGTAAAAGCAAAATCAACATTTGTTTATTTGTAGAATATCTCGTTGAACAAAATCCTGTATGGTGAAAAAGGTTAAGATATACAGGTAAAATTGAGTTGAATCGAACCTGATGTGTTCTTGAACTGTAAGCACCTCTTCCTTGGTCATATAAGAATATATGAGCTTCTATATTGTGCTAACTTCAAGTATTTTCCTTGAGACCTGTTTACTAGCTGTTTGGCCTCAGTAAACTACATATATGTGTGTTTAGAATACCAGCAAAAAGCATCAGGAGTTTTTGAAAATTCTGACCATATTTGCCCACAAAGAAAAAATGCTTACTGCAGACAAGAAAAAATATATTACAATATTTGTAAAAGTGAATATATATGCAGATTATATTTTGTATTCCATTACAGTTTCTACACAATATTCCAATGAGAACTAGAGCCAACATGCAAAACTCAGATCCCAGTTTTAGCATGACTTTGCATCTATAAAAAATCCCATACAAACCCAAAAGGATTTGTTTGGACTTTCATAGTGTCCTAAAATACACTCATACTCATACAAGACCTAAAAGGGTATGTCAAACTTTATACCTTGATCAATGTTTGCACTCTAGGGCTATTTGCTATTCCTGTGGTGTCAGCTCTTAGAGGCTTTGGCGGAGGTCTAGATACTTTCCACCTGTGGGACTCATTGTGTTTCATTATAAGCTTATAAAGGTCTAAACATAAGGATTCTTGCACCACCAGAATATAAATAGTAACAGAAATGGCAGTTCTTGCTCTAAAGTTCTCACACTTAAATAGTGGGTTTTTTTTCAAGGGGAAACAATACAATAGTCCTAGAAAACTAGATATTATACCTCTTACAGACAAGAGTAGGATTGGCCGCTTATTATGGTTAGTGAATACAAGTACGTACAGCACAGGCACAGGCTTATTTTATTGTATATACTTTAAAAATGCTTGTGTAATTACGTATACATGTACCTTTAATTGTTCTATTGTATTTTTTCGAAAGTCATAATAAAAAGCTTAAGCAACAGAACTGAAATGTTCAAAAGTGCATGTTAAAATATTAAATGAGTGGGAAAAGTTCATGTTGAGATGAAACTTTTCAAAGAACATTTATGACAGAGGTACCTCAATTCTGTTGGGTTGGCTCAAAAGTCAGTCTGTTCAGTCTTTTGAATAGCTTACTCTAAATCTAAAAAGTTAGCCTAAATGGAAGAGATTCTGACAAGGATCTTGGGATAAGAAAGGAAAGTGTTTCCAATCCATCTTAATCAGAATAGAGTGAAACTGAAGTTCATCTGAAATCATTTGTCATCTCACTTCCACCTCTTAACTATTTTCCTCACTAGTGGCTGATGAAAGAGAGAAAATGATCTAGTACCAACAAAACATTTTGTTACAACGGAAATTTTTTCAATACATTCCCAATATAGAGAAACTTTTCTTTGGGTATATTGCTTACAAGCCACAGATGGCAAAGTGGAAGATGTAAAACTTCATTGGGCATTGCTTCTCTAAGGATCCTTTCACATGTTAGTCTGCACATCAACAATTTTTTTTGCAGATTAATCAAATCTGCGTTTGTCCTGAGTGTAGTGCCAAGCTTAAGTCCTGCTTATAGACAGCCTGATGGTTTCACTTATTTCAGCACACCCAAATTCACACGGTGGCTCTGCAAGGCATTTTTAATTGATGGTAATTACGTGTCAGCCTCCTAATGAGTCAGATGAGCTCTTGCTTTCCTTCTGCATTCCAATGAATTCATCTGGGTGTGGGAGCTAGGGAAAGCTTGTTAAATATAGAGCCCTGGCACTGAGAGACAAATGCAATGCTGCAGGACTGCTGCTATTTCTTAAGAGCTGGGCTGGGTGAGGGGTGTCCTCATTATCACTTCATATTCTTTCATAACTTCTTTTCTAAACCAAATAGCAGAACCAGAGCATGTTAAACATACATTAACATGACTTACTTGCTGTCTTCATTTTCACCTTCAGAAATTCAAACACTCTGTATTTGTGTCTCTCTCTTTCAGACAGATGCCACTACCCATTTTATGGGAATTTGCATTTAAAGACTTTATTCTCATTAAAAAGTCTATAAAGCATAAAACTTATAGGAAAAACTGGAAAAAAAAAAAAAAAGTCTGCTCATTAATTACTGAACTGACTTCGCTGAAATTTTTGTAAAAAAGTTCTGTGGTGCAATTGCAACTCTTTTTCTTGGTGCATTAAATTCAGCTAATATTAACTGAATAAACAAAAATCAGATCTTGAAAACATTCTCATGGAATATCATCATCTGTCATCTTTGCTAAAAGTACAACTACACAGTATGCATGTATCTTTACTTTACAAATACCGCTCATCTACAAACACTGACAGCGCAAGAATTTCTGGAGGTGATATACATTGATTTGAATCATGATTCTACAGATCTTCTGGATGATCTCTCCCCTCCTCCCTTCCAGAGTACACACCACATCTCAGTGTAGCTTTGCTTAATTCATCATAAAAATGCAGGTAGGGCTGATCCAAAAAGCAGCGTATTTTCATCTTGAATTGAAAGCTCTGTAGGAGCTCTCTGGGCAACCTGGGTCCACTGCCCAAGCCTCTGGACTTACAGTCTGGCATTCACCCAGCTGGAAGATTGCTTTTGCAAGTGCCATTTGGTGACAGCACTGTCTATTATGTAGCAGAGAATTTAGTTGGGAGATTGTTTTTCATAGGAAGAAGTTTCAAAGAGCAGAAAGCACTGCAATAACAGAACAGCCACTTAGGAATGAGGTCCGTGTTCTGTATATCAGAAACGTCTTTCTGATAGGAAACCAATAAATTTGATGTGGAAAATATGTCAAAGTCATGTTGTGGTCTTCAGCAGTAAAGCCTGACCTCAGCTTACTCGCAGTCAATGTCATGAAGAAGAACATTTGTAGTTAATTTTAAACAACATGCTCTGGCTAAATTGTCAGGATATAAATAAGATTGACCTAATGATTAATATATGCTATACCAGCCCAGCACAGCTTTTCAGCTGTTGCCTTTGGTAACACTTCAGACAGATCTGTGCTAAGGAACAAATCCTATAGAATTCCTTGCAACTGTTAAAAAGGGGCCACAGAAATTTAGATATGGCCGACTTCAGATTATTGGTGGTTAAACAGGTTAGATTGCTGGGCTTAATTTTGTTACTTGCTTGGAAAACACTGCAGAAACTAGTAGGGGGTGTAAATGAAGGAAGGGAAGGACAAAGAGCTCAGGGTGTTCTTTCCATGAGTGTTTAATTGCAACTCCTTTTCCGTGAAGTGGCTGCAGCGGCTGGTGATACGCAGTGGCTTGCCAGTGTCTCTATCAAAATTTGCTGACAGCAGAATTATAGGACAATGTGAGTGTCTCAAGCTCAGGTTCCGGCTATGGTAAGGAGCACCTTCTTCCCACTCTACTCAAGCTTTGGTTTCCCTGCAGTGAGTTATCCTCATCTCTTCTCCTTCTTCATGGCACTTTCTTCCCAGACTCATGATTTTGCCTATTTGATCAGTCCTAGTCTACAACTTAGGATTTCCAGCCCCAGTCTCCTTATCCAGCCCATCTCTCTTCTTTATCATTCTTCTATCCCCTCTCTCACACAGAACTCACTCAAACACACATTTCACACCAATGGTCCTAGGTGACTCCCTCTGGTTCCTTGTCCAACCTGCTTCTTTCCTTCCCCCATCATATCTTGGCTTCTTCCCCTCTTCACCTGATGAGGCAAGACGTGATCTGTACATCTCCACTGGGCTATTTCTCTCCTCTGGTAGAAAATGGAATTTGGGGTCTATGCTCCATAAAATAGTTGTATAAGCACCTACAACCTGCCAACAAGGGAAAGGGAGGTGGTGCTGCCCTCTACTACCCGTACCAAAATGACTAACATGATGCCTTCAAAAAGAAAACTCAGGTTATTTCCCAAAAAAAAATGGCTAAAAATGCATGAGTCAGACCATCATCCCTCCTGCCTATGTGTAAACGGCATGTCCATGTTCTCTACTTCTTTGCTTAATCAGTTCCCACAGTTACCCCGTGTCTGGCCAATTGCTGTCACCCCAAACAACTCCTGTCTTGTCTGAAGGGTGCAGGGCACCTTGCCTGAAAGCCCCATCCATATAAGCAGGACTGGAGTGAAGACACATTGAGGTATATAGCACTTCTTGGGATCAGGCCTCACAGTAGAAGAAGTCCTTGAACCTTGCTCTTGATTACCCACTTTTCTCCCTCCATCACTAGGAATAATGTGCCTTTCAAATCCATGTAGCTTTACATTCCCCTGTATGCTTATTATTCAATTGTATTTTAAGTGCTCTTCCAGTTTTCCCTCTGCATGTGACCACCCACTTCCCCACCTACAGTCTCTATAATGCGATTTCTATCTGCTGTAGCTTATAATGGTTTAAATTATGCTAATTGTATTCAGAGATTAAAGTAAAAATCAGTATGACTATTATTCTGCCCATATACTGTACCAGTGCTAGTAGTTATTCACTTCAGAAATGAACATGGCTAATAAGATAAGAAAATTACACTTGCATACAGTTAGTCAGTTTCATATTTAATTAGTGAGAAAAAATTATTTCCATGTCTTCTTATTGAAGCAAAATTAACTCTTTTGCCTCTGACTATGCTTGCTGTTGGAACTCCAGTTCATACCACACAAAGTGCTCTCCAAAACAGCTTGAGATTTGGTTTCCTAAATACTTGGACCATTCCAGTAGGCATTTTTTTCTTGAAATGCCATGGGCAAACACATCTGTGTGGTATCACCGTGGGCCACTGAGGCCATGCCTTAAAAGCACACGCAGAGAGTAGTGCATTCCCAACAGCCTCGCTCATTATAAAAGCATGGGAGTTCATTCCACACACATTTCCTGGGCTAATTTTGTTAATGTGTCATGAACAGACTGGCCTCCAAATCACTCTCGAATTTAAGATTAAACTTCTTAAACATTTACTGTGGCAACAAAAAAGTGCTTTCAGAATTTAAGATGGCCATGATATGCTGTCAGAAGAGGCCAACACACTCCCACACTTGCTATAAATAACGAAACAGAACGCAAATACAGGCTAGATTTAACTGAATTTCTTCAATCACTGCAAAGTACACTTTGATACATGTTGAAGAGATAATGTGTCACAACACATTTTGCATAAAGTGAGGATTCTATCTATGAGAAACACTTCTGTTTCGGATTTCCCCCCACCCAGCATCATGGCAGGGACCCTCTCACTAAATCACTCTAAATCTCAGTCTGAAGTAAGTGGGTACCATTTCACCCAGGCAAAGAGTGTCTCAACCATCCATAATTGGGTGGGGTTGGCAGTGTGGAGCTAAATTCTGGTTGCAGGTGGCTGGACAGAGAGCTCTGAGAGAACTCATCTCATTTCTATGACAGAAGTTCAGCACCTTTTAGTTTTTTTTAAATCCTCTGGTTAGCATTTGATAAAATCACAGGTGAGGGCAGAGAACCAAGTCTGATGGAAGGGGTTTGATTTCATTTGCAAGTCACCTTTCAGAATATTTCTGAAGTTTTCAAAAAGCAATGCTGAAACCCCTGCTACAAAATCAGTGTTGTGTCCCTGTGAAAGACAGTTCAGGTGCAGACAATTTTATTGCACAGTACTTCTGAACTTCATGTGTCCTAGGGCTGGAATACTTCTGGAATGTTGGCTTATAAAAGTCAGTTTGCTTGCCTTGATTCACTAAAATCTGGATGCTCTTGGTAGCACATTGCAAATTTATACAACTCCAGAACTTAATTGACCGTGAGCAACTCAAACCTAAAGCACGTTCAGTCATGTCAGAACAAACTGGCTATTCCATTTAGCCTTTTCTTTTAACAACCTTTTATAGCCATCTCCACATGACCTCTGATGTAATTGCTAATAACGATGTAGGGCAATGGAAAATCAATTATAACTATTACAGATGCTCCACCTTTCTTGTTATTGGACTTCCATTCTGTATTTTGCTTGTGTTATGCCTCTTTTTCTGACCCTGCAAAATGTCCTTCTTTATCTAATACTCACTATATTTTGATGTGCTACATGTGCCTGGTCCACACAAACACTACAATTTTCAGAAAAATTTTAGGTATATTTAATACCTAATATACCTAAAAATTAGGTATATTTTAATACAATTCAGTATATTTATTGGGAAAAATGTATCTGGAGATGTCATACTGTTCTACACTCCCTTCCCCAGCAGTTTCAAAACAGTATTTTTAAACACGCACACACATATGTGCATATTGTTATCCTCCATATCAATAAGAAGACTTATGGGTGAAATTTGCATTTTATCACCATTGTAAAACCTACGGTGCATTTGCCTAGAACATCAGGACCATCTAATCCGTTAGCACATGCAGAAGAACCCTTTTTTTCTGCAATAACAGGATCTGGCTCTCTGCCTGGGATGTTGAAAATCTTTCAAACTAGCATGGTTGTGGGGATTTGAACACCTGATTTATAGTTTTTATCATTCTCCTTAGTGTGTTGAAAGAATTTCTGAGCATGTGACGGATCAAACCGACAAAGATTTGGAACAGCCTGAACTTTAGAGATACAGATGTGTTACAGAATAATATTGTTTTTGTAATAGTTGCAATTAATTATCCTGAACCATTGCGATCGTTGCACTGGACAGCTCTTTTGAGGAAAATGCATAGTTATGTTTATGTAGCACACCCTAAGATGCATAGCTGTGGTTGTGCCTTGGCATGAAATTACTCAAGTAAAGAGTGATCTTCTTCAGCACCTTTGTCTGCTTAAAGTGATTATTGCCTCTTCCTTTTCCTCCTGCAGCTTCCCCTTTCTGTGTCTTCCTGGACCTCCAGGACTGCTCAGCACCACCTCGCCTGTCGCACTCTGCCACATCTGTCTTCCCACAGCAGGGTCTTTTTTCTGAGTCCACTTCCTAGACCATGTCAAGTCCTTGTACCTCTTCACGGCCATACCATTTGTATTCCCTCCAAGCCCAATGTTAGTCTCTGCTGTTTGGTTACAGTAGAGGTAGGATCATTCTTCCAGGTGCTGTGGAGCAGTGCAACCCATGATCTCAAATAAGACACAAATCCAAAGAACTTCTGCTGGTGAGGTAGATCTTGTGAGCATAAGCAGCAAGAGAGTTTAGCAGAGCAACGTATAGCATGCCAGCAACAGAGCACATCCCAACCCAATCATGAGTTATTATGCTCAAGCATGTGCAAACATTCAGCTCATTAGCAGTCCAATGTAAACTCCTGTCCCATTATAGTCAGCAGCAAAACTCTCCAAACTGCAGTGGGGAATTAGAATTTAATGGAACTACATTAGCACAAGTTACCTACCCCAGGAATGGTAGTAAAGCAATCAAACTTAGAAATAATTATCTCACAACAGTGACATGATTTCTCTTTTCTGATATCTGTTTGATGTTGCTCTTCAGGAGAGAAGTTCTGTGCTCTCCTAACTCATCAATAGGTAGCTTTGTATAAATCATTCCCACTAATGATTATATCTTCCTGATTTGGAAACCTCAACATGAATTGTATGACAATTGTTCAGTTAACAGGGTAACAGTTTTTCTAGCAGTAGCATCAACTATAGCCTAAATGGGTGTCAGCTCAGTCATTATTGGGTAAAAAGGTGGGTGGGAATAGCTAGAAGTTGTGGCAACCCAATCAGGTTTCTTCCCACTGTCACTGTGGAAGTGTCCATGTTCTAACTGGGCTTTACCGACTAAGAGTCAGCCAGTCTCTTGAAGTCCTGGACTCATTTTAAATGCTATCAGTTTAAGCTCCCTTGAATCTCTGACACAGGGTCACTCAGTAAACCATCTGTGTTGCCTTTAAGGAAAAGTATTAAGTTTAAACCCATTCCTCTGGAGGGGAACTTGAATTCTGTATCAGAATTAGCAGTGATAGGCTGTGGTCCAGATCTGAATAACACTCAGTTTTACAAGAGATCAAGACTGGGGCTCTGAAAATGAAAAAAAAAGAAAAAAAGTGATTTGTTGCTCTGCAAAACTAAACACCTCAGTAGATCTCAAAATCTTCAATAAAATGGGTTGTCCCTGGGCTCTTCTCCATCGCAATAAGCTCAGCTGGGCACTAGAGATCTCTTTGCACTCCTCCCACCTTCATTCTGGTTTCTTACACAATGCTGCTTCAGACCCTCTGTGTGCCTCCTGGGGACCCTCCATATGCACAGAGAGGAAAAGAAGGCTCAGGCTTGGCAGAAGACTGAGCTGAACAATTTTTTTTCTGCTGATGAAGCAACAAAACGTCACGGAGCGATTTGTTTTTGCCTGAAGTAATGATTGCAGTGTCGCAGGAAAGCAACTGGTGCCAGAAGGTTAATCATCAGACCCTTTGCACACTTGCTTCCCACACTCTGAAAAATCAGTTCTGCATGTTAGTGCAAACTACTCATATCTCCTTTGCAACCATGGAACCAAATGCCCTGAAGTGACCACTCTAGATTTTACCGTCATTTTTCCTGTAATTTTTTTTATCTGTAGCCGAGGTATTGCCAAGTAAATTAAATCCACTCTGGTGGCTCACTGAACCGCTCAAATTAAAATGCACATCAATATTTTATTTTGTTACCGCACCAAACAATTAATTACCAAGCTCATCTAGAGGTGCTCAAATGGAAAGCAACACAGCCACTTATCACTTAGACATAAAGTGATTACTTCTAAGTATTATATGGTTAAATGATACAGAAATCCCGACTACCACTTAGCAAAGGTCTTTTTGGAATGGACTGGAAATACAGGGAAACCTACAAATCTTTTGCGTCGAAAGCACAGATCCTAATTATTCTTACTTAAAGATATCTCATAGCATGACTCCATGCAGCCGAGGAAATAAATCCCTTACCTCCTTATAAGTCCAAGAATAGCTCTTTCTGCACACAGCAATTGATGAGAGCCTTGCCCAGTTTAACGGGAGTGCTTTCTAGAGCACTCTGCTTGCAGGATCTCATCTTTCCAGTATTTGTTATGCTTATCTGAACTTTTGTTTAACTCCTTTGCTCTTCTGTGTTTGTCTCTGAAATATTGATTTTGATCAGAGGCCAGAAAGAGGGTGGAGTTTTCCAACACTCGAGCCACAGCAGCTGGGACTGCAAGGATTAAAGACATCAAGGAAGAGGGCAGCCACTCCTCCAGATTCAGTGCTACACCATCACTGCTGGGAGGTTTCATGAACGTTCACACCCATTAGCTAATTACAGACATTTGAATCAGCTCCCATTTTGCTTCTTTCACAAGGCCTTTCTTCTCCCTTTGGATTTCTGCTTAGAAAACTTCAATAGCCAAGAAATTAAGGAAGACATTACAGACCCCATCAATCCATATCACTGTGTCTTGGAGTTAACTACACGATGTTGCCCTAGGACACAATTTGGGGAGCCCAGGGCTGTGCAACCAGAGCCCAAGCAGCTGAGAAGAACACTTGTGGGGTTTAGATTCAAGCAGTCGCCACCTCCCTTAACCCTCCCAGGTTTCAGCTTTATTTCAGAGCCTGCCTACCCCAAATAATACAAATCTGGAAGAAACCTCCAACTACATTCCTCCTATGCAGTTTTAGATGACATCCACAGCAAGGCAAATATACAAATTAACAATAAAAGCATATCTTATATCCCCTGGGGCCAGTGGCTTGGTTTCCTTAGCAAAACTTCAGTTTTCTTTTGGATTCAGCTGCAAGTTGCTATTTAGCAGATGGACTGCAGTGGTGGATACTGCAATCATCTTTAGTGCTGGTCCCAGAAACTCACAGTCCTTCCTTCCATGGGACTTGCAGGTTTGTCATGCAGCAGGACCAGTGGCTCTCCCTTATGTGCTTTGGACGACATCCGTATACTTATCACATTTTCTTCTCAGAGGAAGTCAAAAGCTTGAGTTATTTGTTGGAGAGGTCATCTTTCTTCAGAGTGTTTGCTGGACGCATGTAAGTCACTGGAAAGGGGAACGTGAGGTGTTCAACTCAGCTCTGTGCCAGAGTGGACCCAGAGCATAACTTCTCTTTGAACAGGTTTGAAAGAAGGACAACTCGCACATCTGAGATGGGCTCAGGACATTTGAATAGGAACAGAGTGTACCTCCCTTGGTAGGTAAAAGTAGGTCAACTACTATTGTCGGAAAAATAAACATCTGGGTGTAGCAATCTTCTTCAGATGTATGGTATCACTTTCAGTGACATGACTGGGCAAAAACTGGAGACTTAGCAGTTCTTCCAGTCTAGGAAACATGTGGCTTCAGTCATGGTTAATCTTATTAACTATGCTGTACAAACTTCTCCCTTGCCTGAGGCTAAGACAGGTCTGGAAATCAAGAAATACAATTCTGTTTCTGGTAAGATTTGCCCTTCCATTGTGTTTTCTTCACCTGAGATGCACAAAGCACTCATTTAACATGAAATAGGTGATCTTTGCAAGGTCTTTTTGAAATAGATTAACATCACTCATATTTTTATGCTGGAAGCTTGGGCATGAGGAAGCTGCATGGACTGACTACTGTCATATATTAGTAGAATCGGGACATCTGTACTTTTCATTATTGTTTTCTAACAGCAAGTTGTTCTTTAATATTTCATCCATAGGCTTATCTAGTTTCAGTGAGCAGCTTGTGTGGCTCTCACTGAGCTAGCTTTAAATTAAATAGCTTAGAACCAAGGTAGCTGTGTTGGTTTTGAAGCTGGGTTTCTGTCCTTTCTCAAATATCCGACACTGAGATGATGGGTTTTCCAGTGGTTGCTGATTTTGCAGTTTTCCAGGTATCTTATTTAAAGTCTCATTGTGAGTCGTAGACTACATATCTCAGAGCCATTTACCCACAGCATCTCCAGCAGAGATGCAGCAGTTCTTTTTCAGGAATTAATCATATTTTGTATTCATCACAATAGATTCAAAAGGAAACTCAAAGCAATGAGAAATTTTCCCACTACAAGAGAGTTTCAGCTCAGAGGTGAAACCCCGCAGCTGGCTAGCTGGCAGTTCTTCACAGATTCTAAATTTCACAGCTGTAATTCTCTATTTCCAAAAGCAACAATGAAGACTCAGGTGAGACTGGCATGCCTTTACCACTTCATCCTCCCAAGTTATAATTTTACTTAAGATTTTCATACCTGGATCTCAAATACTGTAGAAACCAAAAAAATGCCAAGCCTGTGTGAGCCCACTAGGCCACTTCTTTTTGTCCACAAATTCTGTTGAATTAATTTTCCCCCTGCAGGCTTCATAATGGCTTTCTTGGGCCTCCCACAGACCTTTCTGGGGTCACTTGCCTCCTTCTCCTCTGTGAGCATGGGGTCATCAAACCTGGTGACACAAAAGTGCAAGCAGTGCATATTGTCAGCACAGGACAAGCCACCAGGCTGACAGCAGCCGGCAGGTGGCTGTGGTGCCCATGTTTTAGAAAGTCCATGTCCTGCTCCCCATCTGCACCCTCTTCACAGAGCCCTGCCATTTCAATGCTGTTGAATTCTTGCACTTTTGGTTTCTTTGAGTACTTCACTTTTCAGCACAGTGTGTGAAGCAGGGAGGAGAGGGCCTTCGTAGCCCATGGGATTTGCACAGAGTAGAGCTTCCCAAAAGCTGCAAAGTATGGAGTTGTGCCGGTGCATAGAGACACAGGAGGAAAACAGTGTCTGCTTTCAACTCTTGTCCATGCCTACAAGTGGGATCACTGGTAGCATCTACATATGGGCTGGTAAGTCTCCCTCCCAGGTTTTCAGCTTTTTTGGGCAAGTGAGGGTACTGCAGCAGGGGCAGAGGTGCAACTGCAGCCACAAGGTGACCCCAGCCTCTCACTGTTGGTATCTTGTTCCTCTTGGTCTTATGGGCATTGCATAGGGCCTTACAGGCAAATGAGGCTCTGTGGAGAGAACTTAGCTCAGGGCTGAGCCTGTCTGTGTAGGACCATCTACATAGTAAGTTGCTAAAGCCCTAAGGGAAAGGTCCTCAGTGAATGAGCTTGCTCAAAAGGGCAACTGGCCAGGGCTTTAGGGTTTGAAGAGAGCAAAAGAAGCACAACACTGATCAGAGGCAAATGGATCTGACTGTGGAGCAGCAGGCAGGCTAAGATTTATCACACATAGGTAACCTGCACCTTACCAGAGCACCTGAGACTTGGCACAGGGCAGCACCCATCCCTGGGACTCTGCCATGACAGAGCACTGTGACCTGGACCTGTCAGCCCCCCCCTTCAATGTGCCTCGCTGTGGGAGGATAATGCATCAGGATAGGTATGTCACTGCCAGCATCCATGGGGAATCCCAAGCATAAAACCCCCCCAGAAGTATTTTATATCCCCACCTACAGCAATATTGTAAGCTATAAATTTTGTATGTGGTCACTGTGTTATTCCAGAGCATGTAGGCGGCTGTCAGCTTCCTTATCCTGGATTTATTGGCAGCAATGAGAGGAGAGAGGAGGCTCTCGTCAGGAACCAAGAGGACAAGCCTATTCTTGGCACTTTGGAGGGCTCTTTTGATGGTGGTTAGATGCACAGAAGTCCCCACAGGCTCTCATGGATGTCACCCTTCCCAAACCTGAAGATGATCCACCTCTACAAGCAACTTTCTCATGTTTCCGGTAGAATCCAGCCCTCAGTTTCTCTCCCTTTCTCACACCCACATCCTGAATGGTGGTTCAGCAGCAGCACCCTCATGGCCACTAGGCACACATGGCCATGAGGAGCTCAGGTAGAGCAATCAGCCCAAGCTCTATCTCCTTGCAGGGAGACGGTTTCCCAGGGCAGAATCTGACCTCTGAAGCAAAAAAGGAAGACTTTAGGAGAAATGACAAATGGCCACTCTTTGCCTGGGGCTGAGACACATCAGAGGCCAGCAAGTCCCACGTGTCAGAGGTGGGAAGCCCAGATAAGGGCCTCCAAAGACCCAAACCTCATTTCTAGGACTCCTCTGGTCCCTATAAACCCTCATCTTCCAATGTAAAGTAGTAGTAGAGACTGCAAAACCATGAGCTTGAGTTAACAGCCTTTTCTTTTGTAGACAGTCAAAAGTTACGAGGGGACTTTGCTGCAGCAGCAGACCCAGGGTGAGTCTGTGTCTCTCTAGACTTCAGAGACACACTTCCACACCTCTCCCCTCCTGTAGCACAGGAAGAAATCTTAGCATTCATCCATAGCACCTTCTTTCTGCCATGGCAGGAGTCTAAAACACCATGGAAAGCCAGCAGTTAACGATGGTGTTCACAGGTTGATTCCAGCTCCTGACTCTCCAAATCACAGCTACTGGCACCAGGTCATGGTTTGTTATTAAATAAATGAGTTTCCTTAGTATCCTCCATGGATTTTAGCATTTCCTTCAGAAACAAGAGGATTTTTTACCTGTTTGTACCTATGAAAAGAAAAAGTGCCTTGATCTGGAGTGTCATTCTATGAAAACCAGGTCAGAAAACATTTCAGAAGAAAAGGAAAAGCAAGGAAACCCAGAACTTCTTCCTTAGATTATTCACGTGTACTCTGCTACCTAAAGACAACCGAGCTCAATTCAAGTGTCTCACATTGTGCAAGCATGTGAGCATCTGGCAGAAGCCAATAACTTATATGTCGCTGGTGTGAGCAAGTGGAACTCTTGCATCCAGCAAAGAGCAACAAGTATTTTGCTCTATAAATAAGTGCCAGCTTCGGAAACGAATCCATTTTGAAAGAGCCTGTCAACTTGAAACCTAGCCACTTTGCAAAAAAGGATTTCAAAACATTTTCAGGTCGATATCTTCCCTGAATTTTCCCCATCACTCTCAGTATTTCGTTTTTGCATCATTTAAACTTGCTCCCTCTTGTTCTGTTGTGAAAAATACACACATACACACACAAAAGCTACAGAGGAAAAACAGTCATCTGTGCAGACTTATATGATGACACAAAACAAGGAATGTGTCACGATTGAGGAAAAATTCATCAAGAAAAATCAACATGAGTATAGCTGGTCAAACAATTGTTTCAAGAACTGCAGAGGGAAGGTAGGAGAGGATGTTAGATGACTTTATCCTTGTAAAACAACTTTCTAACAAACTTGCAATAAAATTTAGCCCCATCTGTTTACCAGGACAAGCAACTTCAATCCTGCAAGCTCTGCACAGACCCCTGAACTGACGCAAAGTTGTACTGTTTCAATTTAATTTTATTTTGTTTCATTTTGTTACTAAGAGTGCAATTTAGAGCCATCTTTGACATACTATGCCTCGGTGCAGGGAACTGGGTTTTCACAGCACCGTCTGCAGCAGCACTGATTCCAGGCAGGAGGGTCTCCAAAGGCTTTTTTGCATTTCCCACTTTGGCTTCATCCAGTGCTAAAAAATGAGTCTGTTTAAGCATAACTCACAGTTGCCTCTTTCAGATCGTCTGTAAAATGTTAATGTTAATGTGTTCCCATTTAAAGATTCCTTTGCACAGCAAGAGCCACGTGAAGCCGTCTCTATAGACAGGAGAGCGCCCAAATTAATCTGAAGTGGAAGAAGGAGGAATAAGGAACCTTTGCAAAAGGTGCAGTGAAATCCGCCCAATGCAAGGGAGCCCATTCGCCGTGTGGGCAGGCGGCATGATCAGTGATGGGCGACACTGTCCACCCTGGTGCCAGAGAGCTTCTCGGTTCGATTCTACGAACCAGGCAAGATGTGACTCACACAGTTTGCTCGCAAAGAAGGAGGACCATCTGCTAGTCATGAGCAGATGACAAATTCACTGCATTGCGTCTTGTCCCTACTTCCAAATTTGTAAGTAAACACATTTTGTAACCTCTCTCGGAATATTTGAGAGCTTCGATAATGGAAAAAAAAGTTTAAATTTATGTAACGTACCGGGAGGGGAGGGGGGGAAAGACAGGAAACGTTTTATTCTGAATGGGGTTCGAAAGCACCCGCTCCAACTTGCTGCCAGCTCTTGTAAACNCGGGGGCCGGTGGTCCCTCTGTCCAAGCTCTGCTGGTCCTTCGAAGCCAAACCCATTATGTCATCAGGTCCTAAAGCAGTTATGGCCTCCTGTAAGGTGAGGGGTGAGGGAGCTAGGCAGCATGGAGGCAAGGGTTTTGGGACCAGCAACGTCTGCAGGACACCTGCCTAGAGGAAAAGGACCTGGGGGTATTGGTGGACAGCCGGCTTAACGT